>JAOCPT020569135.1:0-10787 GCA_026546935.2 Palythoa grandiflora | reverse complement strand
TTTTTTCAGCTACTTGTTCTGCAATGGCGTTGCGAGACAAGTTGCTGGGAAAATTGCATAGTGTAACAGCGCCTTTAGACCGATCGCCAACAATGTTGGTGGAACTTGTTGCGTTCGTTTGCATGGGCTATGTGGCTTGACTATGGAGATTTTATCATATTTATTGGTCTCTTTTAAAGACTTGTCTTCGTGTGACTTGTTTGTTTTTGTACATAATGCTCATCGGAAATTAGAAATGGCTGCAAATCAGGATCGTTTTTGTTTTAAAAAATACAGTTGCTAGTGTTTCAGTATCTTGCAAAGCGAGCGTTTTGATAGATACGAGTAAATAATATAAGTTTCATTTCAATTCAAAGGTCGAACTCGTGACGTTCCGTACCGACAGATAAAGCACAACCAATGGTGGTTTTTAAATTGGTGTGATCCATTAATTTAGGCGTTCGACCGGAGAATGGAGTTGGTTACTTTTATAAGTCTGAAAAGAAAAAAGAAAAAAATTATTTATTTCCAGGACTTTTCAAAACTTAACGGCGGCGAGGAAATTACCAGAACGATAGAATTCGCACATTAGCATTAATAGATTCGAAATGTCTATTCATTTTTGAAATTAAGACAAGCCTATTCAGATGGATGGATTGTTATGGTTTGTTTTTAGTCAGGATGTACTCATTTAACATTATAAAACTCCTAAAAGATGTATTCGAAGAAAACAGTAGCCAAATATATTGGCGCAAAAACCGCTTTCAGTTTGATAAAAAAAAATGCAACTGGGAACTTACGAAAATAAATGACACTTGAACACGGAACATTTTTTCCGTGATTATTTGATTTTGCGGCGGTTGTATTGCATTTTAAATAGCAGCGTTTCAGACGTTGATAATTGTTTTAGTATAATTACAATTGCAAATCTTTTTGTTTCCACAGACCTGCTCATTGATCCGAAGAATGTTCAATACACGCAGAAACACGATTTTGTTTTTTGTAAATAATTATTAATTGTAAATATGTAACAGTTACTGAGTTTGAATTTCGCCAAAGGTCTTTGGCACGAGTTTCTGGCCCTGTTACAAATTAATTGTTTTGTATTCTGGAGTATTTTTGGATGAAGGAGCTATCCATTTTTTTAACTAAGAAACTTGACGGATGTCAGGGTGAAATCGGCTTATCATTGAGTCGTGTCACATGGAGCCGAAGTGCTTCGCCAATTTCAGGGCAGTCTTTAAAGGGTATTGAGACGTTTTTATAATCAACGGCACAAGAACGATGAAGAATCACAGTCATTAGGATGGAAAGCAGTGAACCCAAAGAAAAGCCAATTACACAGTCAAGCAAAATACAACGACTATTACCTTTGAAATTCTTTGACAATTCAGATTTAGTAATTTACAAACTTTTCTGCCTGCTTCTGTATGGGTCGTACGGAAGCTTGTATCCGTATTTACCTCTATATTTCAAACAGCTTGGTTTGGGTGCTAACCAAGCTGGACTCATTGTCGGTATTCGTCCAGTAGTGCAGTGTCTTGGAGCGCCATTTTGGGGAACTTTGGCTGACCGTTACAAAGCAGGTAGGATTATTCTTATGGGTGGAATAATGGCGTGGATCGTCAAGGCTTTCTTAATCTTAGCCGTTCGACCCAGCAATCAACAGTGCATTCAAGTTTACGTTAATAAGTCTGGCAATGAAAGCGAAACTTTAATTTATGTCGAAAACTTGTGGAAGCTGAACAAAGGCGAGGAAAAATGGGTGACTGTGCCTTTGGTTGAGAAGCCGGTAATTGTTCAGAAAAATAAACTTGTTAGTGTTGGACGTGGACATAAATTTAAACACGTCAACTTTAAGCCTACAAACGTACCAACAACGAAACAAGCGAACGTCGTTACTACACCAGAGATGGCTCACCAGAACACTACATTTTTAACTAAGGACGAGGAATTACTTCACAATATAGTTAACAGGGGCCTTGTTCTATATGAAGGTTTACATGAAACAAGAACTGATGACGACCAAGCCCAAAGGCAAAGGAAACTGAGAAGCTTGTCAGAAGAAAAAGCAGTGAAGGTGGCAAACACAAGCGCCCCTTTATCTGCAGATTCCCACATGGTTAAACATGAGAATCAAGTCGCTAAACCAAAACATTTTCTAGTGGGTTTTGGAAAAGTGATTACAAGCTCTGTGAAGAAGTTTGATAGAAATCTCAACTCGACTGTTTATAATGTAATTCAACTCGATATCAGCGAAATTTACCATCTGTTTGTGATCTTCACGCTGTTTATAGTCATAGGAGAATTTTTAGAGTCTCCGACTTACACTCTCTCCGACTCCTCCCTTTTAAAAGCCCTTGGCGAGGGCATAGAGTATGGCCATGTTAGAATGTTTGGCTCGCTGGGAGCTGGTGTTGCAGTCATTGTAGTTGGTGCTATCGGGTATACCTCGAGGTTTGAGCTGTGTGGTACCATCCAACAGAACTACATGGCAGCTTTCTACATATATATCGCTTTGACCAGTGGAGCGTTCTTCACGGTTCTTGGATTCACATTTGAATACAGTGACGACTATACAGGTGAGTGCATGGTGACTAAAATACTTACTGGTTCTAACAAGCTATTTCTATATATTTCAGTAGAATACGCAGCTTATAGAAAAATCAGAGTTCGGTATGTTTTTAAAAAGATTTATATTTCATGTCGTTGGCAATGGACTTGCACACTCTTGTCCAACACTACCGACATGAAACGAGCGGCCTCTGTTCGCAGACTCCATTGTTCTTTCGTCAAATAGCGTTACTGGAATCCTTTTCCTATATTTGATCAAAAACTTTGGCTAGGTTTTTGTTGTTTTAAGATTGGTTTGAGGTGCCTGTTAAACCTTTTCAATAAATGCTAGAAAAATGCAAAATTGATCAGAAAATTGTCTTGCCGTGGAAAACATACGTTACGTAATCGAATACTCGGTGTTAACCGCAAAATTTTGTAACGCGGACATGACGCGTGCGGTGTGTCCTGCTTCAACAGTTACAAAATTAGTTCAGTCAGTTTTGAACAGTTTAGGGAACATTATTTTAAATTTCTGTCTAGTTAGTACAGCGGGGGATCTGAGATTGTTCCAATGGCCTTGTGCAGAGCCAGGCCAAAAGCTATATCAGAAAATTGTAGTGCACGACCTGATCAGAAACGCCGCATTTTAATAACGCTTTTTTTTAAACCCGCTCAGTTCCCCTTCAGATTGTTTTGTCTTCGTTCACATCCAATTAGACTATAATCCGGGTACATAAGCCGCTTAGCCGCAATTTCAATTAAAAGCGTGTGAAGTTTAATTTAATTTTAAATATTCGATTAATTTGGCGTATATAATTTGTCTAACAATTACTTAGTTTTCGCAAAAAAATTCCGAAAAAAAACCTTTGTGGCCAGACTTTTTTAAAGCTCTCAAGCACCAATGCTCGTTGTACCACATATTGGCTGAGTTTAAAGAGCATTAACTTTGGGAAAATTGGTTTAAAGTAAAATTGCCGCAGGGCCATTGTTACCTCCCGAGTTCTTACCCCGGATAATTATTTAATCCTTCAATTGTTTCATAAAGTTAAAAGTTTATTTCGGAACCGGCCATTAATGTGATGGTAAATTTTTATCTTTCTATATTTTGTAAATGTATTGTAGCGTCAAGGCCGGCAATATTAGAATAGACAAAAACGGGTGATTATTATTTTAGTTTCAAAAATGAATTGCTGATCATTCTTACCATATTCTCCTTCATCCTTGTAATTTCTATGTTTTAAATATCAAGAGTGTTAATAAAATTGTTGTTATTGTTGCTGCTGTTGTATACATTTTGTATTAATCTTCGTATCCTTTGTCCGCATAGTTTCTTTGGTGTCATTCTGAAAAATTTATGCAGAAAGCCGCAAGAGAGAATAGAATAGTACCTTTATTTATATTTGTCGCGTAAGGCGCTTCCGCAATGATTTAAAACAGCAGCAGTATATATCATGAAAAGAGCACGGGCTGCAGGATACATTGGTTAGGAGTGTAACATATGAGCACAATATGAAAGAAAATTAATCAAACCTTAAACTGATGATTGTGAGTCTTTTTGTGCGAGAGCTTGGCTTGTTGCCGTGATCTTATCTGTTACAGTTGCCATTTTGATTTTCAAATCTTCTAGAAAGCTTAAAAGACACAAATCTTCTAGAAGTTGGCCCCATGCCGTATACGCCGCGGCAGAAGTGCGGTCAGTAACGGTTTTAATCATTACGTCATTATCAAATTTAAAACTCAACTTAAAAATACTTTTTTACTTTTTAATACAATTGAGCAGTTATATCGAGATTAAATTTGGGAAAATTGTCATTTGTCTCTATTCCAGTAAAAATTGCCTTTAAAGTGACCTCGTGGTTTACCGGTTGGTGCAATCTGGTTAACGTGAGTTAAAAGACTAACTGACTATGCATGCGTTGCAATATCGCGACACAAACAACAAAAAAACGCAACCGAATCCTAGCTTTACTCCTGGCCTTTCCGGCCCGAGTAAAAATTAAATACTCAATTCTGTAAAAGATTGAAATTAAAAGACATATGAACGGCGCAGAGATGCGAAAAGACCTTCCAGGCTTAAGCAAAGCGATCCGGTGACAAATTTTGAACATGAGAAATTGAAATTTGCATCTCCAAGTGCACAGTTAAAGCTCTGTTTAATAAATAGAAATTACTTCATGGTTATTGAATGTGTACGAGTTTTATTCATCAGTTTTGAAGCATTACCAATGAACAAGCAAGTCTGCGAGCAAAAAATAAATATTTCAACTTTGAATAGATTCAATAGATAAACAATTAAAGGCCTATATTTAACAGATATGTAAATATTTCAAACCGCATTTGAAATAAACTGAAAGAAGCACAAACTGGAACTAAAATTGTCGAAATTTAATTTTTCCCTTATGTGTGTGTGTGTCATATGCTAGTCATTACTGTGTGATCAGTCCTAGAGACAATCAGTGTTCGCCTTGACGATCATACTCTAACACAAAAATGTTTTCTCCTCAATTCAGATGAGCCCGCATTGAATGAGGCAGTGAAACTTTTGCTTCGTCCTCGACGAATGAGCTTCATTGTGACCGCATGGTTTGGTGGGATGTGCTATGGCTTCTTGTTTCACTATGTAAATTGGTTTATTGATGACATTAAGGGTCACGCCATTACGATGGGAGTCGCGGGTGGAGTGCGCGAATTTTCAGGGATTCTCGTATTTTTCTTCGCTGGACGCTTGTTGCAAGTAATTGGCCATGTAAACTGTTTGGCTTGTGGTATCATCGCGTATACCTCGATATGTTTTAGCTACTCCGTTTTAACCGTACCGTGGTTTGCTGTTGCTCTGGAGGCCTTCAGTGGCGGTACATACGCCATAACATGGTCAGCTTGCATTGGGTATTTTAATACAGTTGGGCGATCTGCTAAAAACCCTGCTTCATTACAAGGTAAGCTAACTTGAAATCGAATGGTAGGTGTTCCACCACTTTAACTTTTAATTTCTGATCTTGTGATATTTTGATGGTTACATTTTCTTCCTTTCGTTCCTACTAAAAGTGAATCTTCTTTGAAACTACATGTATAGAACCGAAATTTGGTCGCTAACCTCATTTTCTTTGCCTTTCTCATGTTTTGAACTCAAATTTCTTTTTATTTTGTTTTCTTCTCAATTGAAAGCTTTATGCTAATTAAGCAGACTATAGACAATGACGTCAAAGAAGATTCGCCTATACTCCTTTAAAAAGATGTGCTTTAAATGCCAATGCCTAGTCGCCCAGGTGGAGTCAATTACGACCCGAGTTAAGTATCGGTTCCATGGGCCTTTTACGCTCGTGAGGCCTTTTACGCTCGTATTAATTCTTATAATGAGCGTTTACTATAGTTATGGGTTTACTGAGCCATTGTTTTTACAATATGTCGTGAATTTCCATCCCGTTTTCAGATGTTGTTTCTTTGGAGTAAAAAATCTTCTTTGTTTACTTGCTCTGAAAATTTATCAATTTTAGTTTGCGTCACTTTCTTTATATTTCTGCGTTACCTCACTTATTGCAACCTCGTCTCTTTTTCTTCAGGTATTCTTCAAGGCGTATTCTGGGGACTAGGTAATGGCGGAGGGACTGTGATTAGCGGCCTACTGTACCATAGATTTGGGCCCCAAATCACGTTCCGTGCATTTGGAATAGCAGGCCTCGTTGTTCTCGTTTTATTTGTCATAGTGCAACGGTTTTGCTGTATAAGTGAACAAGACAATGAAAATGAGTCAGAGACTGGGTACGAAGCAGTAGCGAGTGAGGAGAAAGAAGAAGGAAGCAATGAAAAAGACAAGAACGACTCCAATCAATCACAGGCAGAAAAAGCTACTGACCAGGAAAAGCGATAATTGGATTTTAATTTGAAAAATTTCCATACATTTTTACAGCATAAAATGAGCTTTCAAAGGAGCCAGACAGTTGACAGGGGAGAGAAAAATGTATGGCCCAGCTAATTATGCATGATTTCAGATACCCAAGACACGTACAATTGACCATTTCACATTTCCTTTGGCGAAGGTTGACCTCACACAGTTGGGGAAGTGGAAATAATAAACATGCTAACAAGTTTATGTTATGATAATTATTTCCACTTCTCTTGCCGTGCGAGGTCAACCTTCGCCTCGGTTTCATGTTGAGCCTTGGTTACCTTTCAGGAACTGTGAAATGGTTTATTTCACCCACTCTCAGTGCCCCGATATAAAATACGGAGCGGCTGCGCGGATTTAAACACACTTTATATACTAAGAACCAGTACAATTATGCTCAGGCTCAATATTTTTATTTTTTCGGCAATACGGAGGCTCAAAATGTTCTTATTTTGTTCTTAACTGCCATATATTTTTAATGGCTAAAAATCAAATAAAAGATATACATTATGACCGTTATTTTAATCATACTGGCTGTGATCACCGGACTACAAATTTTGAAAGAGATGCTATAATACATTAATATTGTACAGTGCAGTATTTGTTACAATTGGAGGTTATTTGTATTGAATAAGTGAGTGTAATTGTTTGTTGAGTTTCACTGTTGTTATTAAAGAAAATTCTTTCTTAACATTTTTATTTTAGGCCCAGATTGTTCTTAATTTGTTCTTATCTTTAAGGCTATTTGAGCCTCACTATTCTTATTTAGTTTGTTTTTACTAGAAAAAGTGTATCACAAACCTATGGGGTTGGTATTTTGCACTGAGTGGATCTCGAACCCACGTCTCCCTGTATACTAGTCAGGCGTGCTAACCACTACACTATCAGGGACCACCACTAAAGAAAATTGGTCCCCAGGGATACCGGCACGCGCTAGCCATACAATCACATCAGTAATCTGCTGTGTTGTCAGCGTGGTGGTCCCCGATAGTGTAGTGGTTAACACACCTGACTAGTATACAGGGAGACGTAGGTTCGAATCCCGCTCAGAGTGTATAAACAACTTAACTGATCGTAAAACTGCTACTTTACCAGCGTGGTGGTCCCTGATAGTTTAGTGGTTATTATGCCTGACTGAGTATTTACGGGCCGGAGGCGTGGGTACGAGTCAAGCCCAGGGCAAAATACAAATTTTTTCCGATGAGTGCGTGGGAAAGTTAAAAAAATGTGATTTATTTCTGTAATTTATTCGTAAAATCTTTCCTTCCGGTGAAAAAATAGCTACTTGAGTTTTGGCTTGAAGTTAACCAGCCAGTTTGAACAACCCTGCACTTGGAGCCTGACCGCAGTATTGTCACTATAAGATGACATTTATATTGCATGCGTTACCGTCGCATTTCTCGAATATCAAAAATGAATTGGTCTGCAGAGCCTAAGGCCACCCTACTTGTTTGTGTGTTTACAGTCGTCCAACCGACCCAAAATTTTTGAAATTTGCAAGAAAATAGTAGAAACAGTTATAAATTTATGTAAATAACATGCGGATATAAGTTAATTTTATTTTATGGCCCAAGTAAATTGTATTTTTTTAGGCAACATGTCCACAACACTGATGCATGCGACCCAGTTGTTTTGTTTCAACTCACCATTTACGCTACAAACAAAGCAATAAATTAACGATAAAGAAAGACGCTATAGGTTGAAATATAGCGACATTATTGTAATATTCAGTTCTCGCAAAGGCCGGTTAATTTTTTAATTTTTTTCCCGTCCGACCGACCCGTATATTTTTGCTCCAAAACGACTGCAAACATGAAATTAAGTGGGGATGGCCTAAACAAAAGAGCTCGGAGGAACAAAAACAATATATATAATAAATCAAAGTACTGATAAATTTGGGTTTTGTTTGTTGGGAGATGAGACGTTGAATCGAAAATGGCGGATAATTGACAGGAAAGTGAGAAAAGTACGGTTATAAAACTCAGGACACTGCATGCAAACAAACTATCAGTCATACTCAAACGTGACACCAATAAGGAGTTTACAGTTTACTGTCGACCCAAAACAAGAAAACAAGTCGAAGCAGGGATACAGTCATTACAGAAATAAGATATTATTGAACTATACCTTTTTGATGATTTTGACATGCCTGATTTCAAGAGTTTATTGACAGCTAAAACCGGGTTGGGATGGATTGCGGATGAGGAAGTCAGTATTCACGTTGGTCGCAGCTAATGAGACTGTGATGGACTGGAACGGCTTACGTGCCACACCATGTTATTTGTCCAGAATTTATGTATTTAGAAACCACAGAAGTCGTCTACAAAAGTTTAAAATCATTTTGTAAATCTCAGAACCTAAACAGATGCATCTATCAGAACAGACAATTTATGATAAGTAATGGTAATAGGACTGAGTGGAGTCCAATTAACTCGGTCTGTTATCATTACACGTGATTAACAAAAATTTGATGAGCGCGAAGCACAATTCCGATTTGTTAAATCACAAGTAATGATAACTGACAGAATTGGACGAGCACGAACTCATATAACCAATTTATTACAATAATTTCAATTTCTGAAAACTATTAAACTGAAAGACGAAATCTTTGCAGATAAAAACACATTTTACTAATTTTAATAACATTCGTAATGGTAATGTAATAAGTGGAGCCCATTTCTGTCTGTTATCACTACTTGTTGTTGATTGGCCAGAAATCCTGAAGCCCGGATTGTGATTGGTTCACTCAACTGTCCCGATAACAGGTAGCCGATAACAAGTAATCAATAACAGATTTTTGTTATCGGACAGTTTTCCAAGGCGATTAGGGAAAAAAAGAGTTCAAAATAGGCCAATCAGATTTGAGGAAATTGTAATTATTACAATAAAAAATCTAATAATCACCTCTGGCCCTGTGATGTTCATCAGGCCTGCAACTGCTGATGCAACAACATCGTATCCTGCTTTTTGTCCATGCGGCCCCCCTGGTCCATAACCAGTGACGGAACAATAGATAAGAGATGGTGCCACCATTTTGAGTTGGTCATATCCGAGACCAAACTTGTCCAGTTTACCAGGTAAGTAGTTTTCCATCAAAATATCACTCTGCTTTGCCAACTAAAGAATTTCCAAAACAAAAGATCAGAGGTAAAAGCTGTCAACTGAAACAAGGGCTTTGAGGCAAAGAAGATGGATATATATTGTGCACTTACATCTTTTCTTCACTCATCTACACTCGTCGAAAAAAATTAATTGTTTATATGTCTGCCTGTCTGGTGCAACAGCTTTTTAAAACATACAACCACAAAAATAAATTTCTTTAGAATCAAACAAAATCTTCAAGTTTCCAGTCTTTCAGCAGTCTGTCTTTTAAAGGAACTTATTCAAGATTATGTCCTTAAAACCAGTATAAAAATTATTATGCGTTTTGGATCATAATAAAGTGATGGTCAGTATTAAAGATGTGACCCTTGACCTCATGCTAAGGAATTGTGCCTTAGACCACTATGCTGGCCGAAGGCTACCCTAGGTTTGACCTATAATCTCATGTTAAGGAATTGTGGCTTACTGTAGATCACCAAGCTGGACGAAGGTTACCCTAAGAGACCTATAACCTCAGGCTAAGGAACTGTGCCTTAGACCACCATGCTGGACGAAGGTTACCCTAGGTTTAAACTATAACCTCAGGCTAAGGAATTGTGCCTTAGACCACCATGCTGGACGAAGGTTGCCCCAGGTTTGACCCTTAACCTCATGCTAAAGGAATTATGCCTTGGATCAACATGCTGGAAGAAGGTTACCCAAGTTCGACCCTTAACCTAATGCTAAGGAATTGTGCCTGGAATTACCATGCTGGACGAAGGTTATCCATGGTTTGACCCTTAACTTCATGCTAAAGGAATTATGCCTTGGATCAACATGCTGGACGAAGGTTACCCAAGGTTTTACCAATAACGTTAGGCTAAGGAATTGTGCCTTAGATCAACATGCAGGACGAAGGCTACCCAAGGTTTGACCATTAATCTCATGCTATGGATTTTTGTCTTGGTGCACGATGATAGAAGATTAGCCTAGTTTTAACTTTGGGCGAAGGATTTGTGTCTTGAAGCGCCATGCTAAAAGATTACCCAAGACTTTAACTTGACCTCAGGCTAAAGCATTGCGGCCAGTGAATCACTAAACTTCTCCTAACCATGTTCCTTTGAGAAACGTGCACGTTGTAGGGCTGCGCTAAGCTGGTTCTGGGGGTGCGAAGGCGAGATTCTGGCGCCTTAAAACCAGTAGCTCTGGGCAGATGGGGCTCATAGCCTGGGAGGGCGGCCCATCTAGGAGAAGGATAACTCTGATTTCAAACCAGGGTAGGTGT
>JAOCPT020569108.1:0-10787 GCA_026546935.2 Palythoa grandiflora | reverse complement strand
CAAGCCTCAGCCTGAGCTTGTTCTTAAATTGTTCTTAAATTTTGGCAAATTTGAGCCTCGTTGTTCTTATAAAAAAGTGCGTATCAAACATGAAATTTGTTATTATACTTCAATCTGACGTTTGGAGGTGGGGAGGCTATTGGTCCTGACGTTTCTTAGGGGAAAAACGTGGGAAAAATTGATAGTTTGGCAAATGATTTTTGGAAATAAAAGCGATATGTAGAAACGTAAAATGCTACACATAAATAGTGCAGTATAGCAGAAATATCGTTTTTGCCGTTTCAGATAAGGCCAGTTTTAAACAGGTTAAATAATACTATCATGTACTTGTGAAGTCTAGTTGCAAAATCAGATGCGCGGTTGGGTATGGGCACAGGTCACGAGGTCAGCATTCCATATGGTCTGAGGGCATTCCAGAGTGGAGATTACCTTATTATCACTTATTTTCACGAGAATTAAAATTCGCGATTTAAATAATTCGCAAAATTAACGTCCCGCGAAAAAAAAGATTCCACGAGAATTAAAGACGCGAAATTTATTGACCTTTATAAAAACCTTTTTTGTTAATTAGAAGTTTACATACGAGTAGGAGGGTTCAAATTTTAGTAAAACGCATGGCTTTATTCCTCATTATCTGACTCATCTTGCTGAATTTTAAATTCCTGTAACACTTCCCCAGTACCGTCTTCAAATTTGCCATCGGCATCTGGCTCCTTATAGCTCTCTGTGATCAGCAGATTGAGCCTCTTTATGCTGGTTTTATTCTTTTTGGAAGTGTCAATCTCCGCAATCTATTTTACTGGAATTTCCAGCATCCCTCACACAAGTAGCAATCTTCAATGGTTTTTATCCACAATTTCGACGCTGACAACACCTCCCCTCAAGAGAAAAATACAACTTATTCGAGAAATCCGGGCCCTTGGCACATGACCAACGGTGCAGTTTAAAAAACGAGCACCAGTTACTTGATTCACGAAATTTAATTGCCTTGGGAAACGGTAATTCGTCAAAATCGCGAAATTTAAGTCCTGCGAAATTAAGTGATAATAAGGTACACGAAAGTTAATATATTCAAAGCTGTTGAAAAAACCATATGGAATATGCAAACCATCGTAGCTCGGCAGATTAAGAGTCCGTGGACAGTGTAATTTAGTCTGTGTTTTTATTGTGAATATTTCATTGATTAATATGTATTAGTGAGATAGATAGTAGTTATGCGACGCTTTCGGGATGCCATGGAATATACCACGCGTCACTTATATTTTCCGAAAACACATGCACGAGCCTTTAGGCGAGTGTGTATACAAAGAAAATAAAAGTGACAAGTGCATGGCATTTTCCGCAGTATCCCACGAGAAAGCGTTGCATAACTAATATATCACATGCCTACATCTTCGAAATTTCTGCGAAAAATGCAGATGTATGAAAATCTTTGCAATTTCTGGAGACATTCGGAAATATGAAAATCTTCGGAAACGGTTTAAAATCGTTTCTAAGACATTTAGCATTTTAAAGACTTTTCAAAATTTCGGAAATCTTTGGAAGTGTTCTGAAATCTTTGGAAAACTTCGGAAATAGTTTAAAACCATTTTTAACGCATTTTTGTGATTTTCAAAAATTTTCGGAAAATCTGCGGAAGTGTTCGGAAATGATCGAAATTATTCCGAAACTTTCGTTAATTAATAAATTACTAATCAAGGCTTGAGTCCATGTTATAGAACATAGTTATGTCGCGAAAGTAACGACGGGAAGGTCGAGTGGAATACTACCCGTTGCATACCGCAGAATATGCAACGGCAATCCTGGCATCTGATTGGATGTAGTTTTGCATGGGATAACATTTGGTATTGTAATATAAAGGTCGTATACTGAATTTCTTGTTTGAAATAGAACTATCGATAAATCGTCTGACGTTTCTAAGGGAGGGTGATGGGGGGGGGGGGGGTCTCCAGAGAAAAGTCAGATTGACGTTTTTCGTGGAACAAATCGATATGTGCGGCTTCCGTTATGTCTGAAGTTATTTAAATGTTTAGTAAAAGTTTAAGTTCTCCATTTTAGCGCCAGGTTATTTCTGTTTCGCTGCGCCCTTGATGCCGATATTTGCTACGCAAGGAAATGTATTTCAAAATACTTGTAAACACTCCAAATCAAGGTTGATTGTCTTAAACATGGATTGCATGCTTGAAAATTAATGTTAACAAGAGTTATTGCATTGTTTCCATGAGTTGTATTAGTCAATAATACATCTCATTAAAGATGAAAGTGTTTGATCTCGGATGAAAACTCGTGTTTCATCACTGGTTGTATTTCACGTGGTGTTTTATTGGGTGTCAAGATTTCTCCACGTGACCCAAATGGTCGTTGTTTATTGGCTGTTTACTACATGAATAATTAATGAGTTTGAACTAAACAATAAGAATGTCATGCTAAAGAATTTCATCATTTTATTTAAAAGCTTTACTGTTTTTGTTCGGTGTATTCATCTTTTTAAAAATAACAGTTAATATAACTTTTTAAAACAGGCAAAATTTGCACAAAACTGCCGTTAGTTAAAGAAATCTGTTGAGGAAATAAAAAGAGGAAAAATCCATCCATGGTTCTTTAATATTAATATCAAAATACGCTCTTTTCACCATACAATTTTTTTTCTGTCTGCATTGTTCCGCTCAATATCCAGTACCGGATGCATCAAAAATTGCATGTGAATATAAAAAATATAGACTAATTTGCTTCGAATTTAACGCCGTGCTACGTGACAACTAAAAGAGATATTTTCCGCAAATTTACATTTTAAATTCAACTGGCTGCCACTTCCAAAAGTTTGAGCAAATTCTTTTAAACATTTGCATTGTTCCGCACAATATCCAGTACAGCCGGATGCATCAAAAATTGCAGGTTAACGCCGTGCTACGTGACAACTAAAAAAGATATTTTCCGCAAAATTACATTTTAAATTCAACTGGCTGCCACTTCCAAAAGTTTGAGCAAATTCTTTTAAACATTCGCATTGTTCCACACAATATCCAGTACCGGATGCAACAAAAATTGCATGTGAATATTAAAAGTATTGACTATTAAATTTGCTTCAAATCACGACAACTAAAAGAGATATCTTCCGCAAATTTATATTTTAAATTCAAACTGGCTGCTGAACCAAAACTTTGAGCAAATTCTTTTAAATATTTTCATCTCTTTTATCTCTTTTTCAATTTTTTTCTAAAAATCGTTTTTTGAGTCAGTTTGTCCTCAAAACAAAGATAAATTAGATTATCATAAGGGAGCTTTTGCTCGCAGCAAACAGTTTTTAACCGAAGAAAGGCTGGGCTGTTTTATATTCCTTACCATAAAAAGACAGGCAATCGTTAGTTAACGTGTGAAGATGTTACATCCAAACTTACTACTCGCAGAATTTTGTTTCAGTACCCAAGGTGTAAAATCTTCGGACAGCTGCTCATTTATAATCCGATCAAAATTCTTGTAGGCGACGGTTTCTCAGTTTATTGACGCGTCTAAACATCGCTCACTATCTATTTATGCTCATTGCGAAATATCACATATTTAGTTTCTATCAAAACTAGGAACGCTGAATCAGAGAATTTTAAGTTTTTTTAGTGCTACTGAGTGACAAAACTAAAATCAAAAATTCCATGTCAACCAGAAATAATAAACAACCCAGTTTAAAAAGAAATAGAAAGCCGTTTCTGAGGTTAATAAATTTCTTTTTGTTTCTTTTAAGCGCAATCAGCTTGTTCCTCCACTACTCTTATACTTCAATCTGTATAATCATAATTGCCCTAGAAGAACTATTCCGCTCAGATGTGCGACTATTGAAGCTGTACAAGCCGCTTTTCTCGTTTATCTTACAACAAAATACAGTTGTGTACAGGTTGCTGCCTACTAGCATCTTTTTACAATGATACAGACTCGATAATCGATTACGCGCTGTTTTTTTATATGAACCGGTAAATTTTGCCGAGGCTCATTTTCCTTTAATTTTTGGCAATTTCAGCCTCAATTTGTTGTTATCTCTGTGAGCGGTTTTTAATGAAAGAAAAAAACCAAAGTAAATAAAACAAGGTATTGGAAACGCCTTGTGCCACACATGTATTGTACGGCTGAATTTAGAGGCGAACTTCCTTCAATGTTTGTTGAGCAGTCTTCACAGTGAATCTTTTTATGTTCTATGCTGTATCGCTAAGTTTTAGTCAATTTTCTACGACAAAAACTTTCCTAGTCAGTCAAGCCTCACGGCCTGAGCTTGTTCTTAAATTTTAACAAACTTGAGCTTCGTTCTTATAAAGTTGTTCTTATAAAAAAAGTGTGTTTTTCGACTGACCAAGCCCTATTCACTGCTCACAAATAAATGTCAATTCGATACCAGGTCAGTTCTCAAGAGCACAGTAAATGTGTTAGAAACTATAGACATAAACCGAAACTGCCTCGCTGTTCTACTGGAGGGGTTCAGTATAGACAGCTGTTTATAAGAACGAGACTGAAATTGCCCAGAATCTAAAACAAATTAAGAGCAAGCTCAGGCTAATGCACAATGTCAATGAACTAGGTACTTGTAAGAAAAAAATGGCTGAAACGTTAAAAGCTTTTAACTTAGCAACTGATCATAAAACTAAAACGATTCGATGTAATCTGAACCCCAAAGACTGCTCAACAAACATACAGCCAGGTGGTTCCTTTCTAAACTCAGCTATGCAATACATCTTTAATTTAAGTCTCTCAGTAGCAGGTCAAGAGAGTGGGCCAACCTTAGTCAAAGAGGACGCGAATGTCGGCTAACCATTAGAGCAGACGCTAAATCCAACATCTGAGCTTTCATCAGTGATTATCTTAAAAGCCCTGAGTGAAGACGTTCGGGGCAGAATAAGCAAACTCGACCCACTGCAAGTGACACTATACTTTTCTGTGGTGCTTTAGTATTTCAAGTTTCCATTTAATACTATCAAAACAAAAAATCATTACAATTTACGTTTAAGATGAAATTTAAGCATTCACACTGAGACCGATAAATTCTTTGATTGGTCAAGAATACGAAATAAAGATAAAACTTTAAAATGAACAGGCTAGCGCTAAAAACAGGAAAATAAAGAAACGAAAAAGCTGGTTTAAAGACGTCGTGAAAACAAACTGGGAAACCTAACATGTGCAAGGAAATTGATCTATAAAATAGTTCGTAGGATGGAATAACATCTTTTTTAGTGTAAATGCAAATTGGCAAAAAAAAACTTATATACAAAATAAAATGACATGATCAAGCTGAATTAACATTTTACCACAGTTTGACAAGAAGTAGAAATTAAATTTACATTTTAAATTATCTTCTTTGTTTTCTCCTTCGTCGAAAATGCTTTCATTTACTTTTTCCAAAAAATGTTCATTAATATTTCTGTTTGTTTTTTAAAAGCAACTCCTTTTTTTGGGCAAAAAAATAAAACAACGATATATGTAATTGGGCAGATATATTGTAAAATCTTAAACGACAACAAAAACATATTCTAACTTTTAAGTTAGTAAATGTATTCCATTGTATCTGGAAACAATACGTTGCAATTATTTGTAGTTATTTATAAAATATCTCATGCAGGGGCGCAGAGCAGCTGCAAGACTGAATAGCAGCCAGAGTAAAGATTCAATTTTTCTGATCGTAAACATTGTCTTAACTTCATTTATACAACATTTTAAAATGCCTTTTAATGTTTGTTCAGAATATTAGTTTTACTGAGTTCAGTTTTTCTGTCTTGTCACATCATAACGAAAGATTGAGAATTATTCCCGGTTCAAACGAATCATTTCTATTTAACACAGTTACACTGAATTCATTTCCAGAACTATTCGGAAATTTTTGAACGGCCTTAAAAGGTCTTTTATTAATAAAATACTGAAATAGACATAAGAATTTTTATTATTAGCAGGAAATACGTTTTAAAAGATTTTTTTCTCTCGCGTTCTATTTTCTTTAATTTTACTAATTTTGCATTTGGTATTGTTTTTGTTCGAAGAGGCAAAGAATCGATATTTTCTTTATCAAACGCACTGTTGCCACTTTGGCGAAGTTCTATAAAGTAAATTCGCAACCGTCATGTTTTAATTGTCATTTATAGGAGAATAAATAAGGTTTCGTTCGAATTCTTATCAATATACACAGGAAAAACTGCCAGTACGTCTTTCCGAATTCTATTTCGAGGCAGCAAGAAATGTGCGTTTTACATGCTTGTTAGATTCAGTGTAACAAAATTGAATTAGCAAGTCCATGCCGATTGCTTGTATTTCATTTAATCGCACAGTGTGGGCAGGTTTCACAGCAACAACTCCAGGCGATGTATTACTCAATAGGTTTTATTTATATAATGTACAGTTTGTTGACGGATTTTTAAAAGCTCTCAAATATTAAAAAACAAAAAAATCATTTCGTTGCCAAATTCGTTTCCATTTAGGTCCTGGCTTGTGTCGTGATCAAAACAGTTTATCATTTCTGATGCTTTCAACTGAAAACAAAATACAATTCTGAGTTTCTTCGCGGGACACAAGCTCTATGTTAGGTATTACACACAAAAATTGCTTCCGCACTCAAAGATGATAACAATTATTTTTTTACCGAGTTCGAAAGAGAAGGAAAGAAAGAATATCGAGTTAATTTTATTGCAAAATGAAGGTGAAGTATTTTAATAAAACACGAAAAAGGGAAATTATTTCTCCAAATTTTCTTTTTGCCTTGAAGGATATAATGATTGCTTTACAAAGTGTATAATTTGAGCAGCTTATGCGTCGTCTAAATCTAAACTCTCGACTTCAATATAAATTCCTTTCCTTGAAGTCTCGGGTTTCTCTCCTTCTTCTGCTGCCATTGTTTTGTTTTCCATTTTAGTTCCTCTATCCACCGTTAGATCGACTGTGTCCTTGTGTTTATTCTCCGGTTCTTTGGCAACAACACTGCAATTTTCTTCTTCTTGTTCAGAACTATTATCGCCATCGGGCAAATTCAATCTGACTTGTTCGTTTTTATTTTTTGCTACATGGTAGATATTTGCTGAGTACCGAGCAACTAGTTCTGTTGTTGTAAATCTGTTGTGCTTTCCGATTTCCTCGCATTCTACCGGAGTCAGTGCGGAGCCAAAGCGTTCCTTTCCGACGCACACCTCAACAGACTGACTTGTTCCGGCCCGTATTACATTTCTGTTCACGAGATCTGGATCGATCGGCGCCTTACTTTCATTTTGACCCAAATTTTTCTCGATTTCTTCCTTTTCGATAGGTTTTGCTATTATGGCGGGACGGAGTGCATTCTCTGATTCTGCAGCATCGTGAAGTTTTCGCATTTCTTGAAATTCGTTCTCGGAAAACATCGCATCGTCTGCACCCGTCTCATTTGATGTGCTTCCTTCTGTTGTCATTCGACGTTTCTCCTCTTGCAATCTACAATCAGATTCCGCTGTTAAGCTTTGCTGCGACTGAATCGTCGATCTGGAAGCACTTTGCAGACTTCTATCAATGTTCTCCTGGACTGACGTATCAGCAAAACTGAGCGGGGAACTAACTTGACGTTGGTACTGCAGAGGATTAGAAAGTTGATCTTGGGCGAAACCATACTTCTCTATGATTTTAGCATGATCCGAATCATCAACCTGAAAAACTTTCAACTCACCAACTTCTTGTAATAACTTGACTGTAGTCTCAGATACCATGTAAATAGTTGGTTGAAGACATATCGTTTCGTGCGAATTTCTTGAGGACTGGATAATAACGGACTGTGATGGACTGCAGCCCATAATTCGGGTAGCCACGCTCGAAAAAATTACTCGATGGAGAATCTGAATTTGTTTTTCTCACCAAGGAAGTCTGGCTGCCACTGTCTTAGCATGAACACAGAAAAAAAACGGAACGTGTTTTTTGTATGTTGGTGCAAATGTCATTGGTTTAATTTGTTTGAGAGCTCGTTTTTCCCTTTCAGTTGAAAAAGAGCAGCTAGCGAGTTGGTCCTTCAACTCAAATGTTTGTTCACAGAGAAATTGATCAACCACGACGACAAAATGTAATTTTGTACTTTAAATTCATGTGGGGATTCTAGCCATCGACATTGTCAAAGCGGCTGCGAAAATGGATTCGCTTAAGTTCCTGTCGTCTCCGGTGTGTCTCAGTTTGCCTGACATTTGTTTCAAGTGTCTTTTGTAATATTGATAAAGCGTGCATAGCCTTTTATAACTGCTGTGAATCTACACCTGAATCATGGGTAGCCAGCGGCCAAGACCGAACGACTCCCGCTAACCTCTATCACTTTTTTGCGACAGATTTGCATTTTTACTAACTATAAAGTTTTCTCTAAAATAAATAATACAACAGTTTAACGCATAAAAAATGCAAACTAAACAAAGTTTTTCTGTCATTTTTACTCCTTATACTACAGTTGCTGTTAATTATTCTAATACGCATGACAACAGCAACAGCAACCGTGACATTGGAAAAGAGTTCGTCTCAACCTAAAAAGCTTTAAAGCTATAACTGATTTTTTCTGATAAAATCATTTTTCGTTCTCGTAAAATAAAACGAATGAGTCGTTTAATTTAATTTTATTTATACCGCACAGTTAATGTTGAACATTGCATATTTTTTATTCTGACATCTGTCGGTAGTTTGCACTCAATGAAATTTATTTTTAGCACAGACGCTGAGTACAAAATTCAACAGCCGGTTTCATTGAAAGACTGTTTTTTTTTTTATTTCGTCAGCGTTTGGAGAAAACCAAAGATAGCAATTGCAACAACAATAAAATCCACAATCTACAAGCTGATCAATCTCATTGCAGTCTTGAAGAATTTATTAGTCAAGATGTGCTTGGTTGTCTGTGAATCTTTCCATAACTAAAACTAAAAGCGCTTTAAAACAAATTGGAAAACAAATAACGTTAACTTTTTTCGCTCGAATACAAAAGAAAAGAGTTTTATTGCCTCCAATTACGTTTTAACCACATCGGTTTTACTGTCGTTTGAGATTAAAAGTTTTGATCTAGTTATAAATGACCTGTGTGTTTATGTCTTTCCGTACAACGCAGTAATCGCCGACACCGGCTGTAATTAAATTGAGTACACAATTTTTGAACCTTGCGATCCGTCTTTTAACTTTTAGACTATTTTAACTTGGCCGCGTGAATTTCCTATTAGTAGAATTCAGGCAACAGCTTTCTAGCTTTCTTCAGGGGCCCAAAAACTTACACTGGCTATATTTTCCTGTACAAAAGAAATAATAAATCCCTCCTTATATCTTAGCAACACTGAAAACATTATGCCATAATGTCCAAAACGTAAAATTTTTACAAATATGCGAACCATGCTTCTATCTTTCACTAGCTGTTACGTTCCTGTTGTGTTACATCATAACACTAATTGTAACAGCAAAACTGAAAAAAAAATATAAGTCCACAATTCACTCCTACGCATTTCCGTCCCTATTTTCCATTATCCGAACTACTGAACTTAGCAAACAACAAAACCGAAAGAGTTACGTAAGCGACAACTGTCGCTTTGAAAGGGACTTCAGAAAATGAATACGAAATATCATCTTTCAACTTTGCAATGAAACTCGAAATATTTCATTTCTTATGACGGGCTGACTGCTTCAGTTGTTTCAATTTCTTACCTTAATAAAACAGCTTCAAAAGCGAATCAATACAATAACGCTTAATTCTCTTAGAAAACTAATTCTAAAATAATAGCAGCGGGATCTACTAACAATATTGTCCAAATGAAAAAAAAATTATGTCGTTTCGCTTTGCTGTTGCTTTTATTAAAACTCGTTCGCAGAAGAGAAGCGCAAAAAACACTTTAATAACAATATATGAAAACGAATTGTTCAAATAAAAATAGATATATTATTGTTGCTCTTCTTTTATGCAAATGATAGATTTTAAACATTTGCATTTTTATAACTAACTCAAAACTCCTTTCAGAATTTCACGGAATGGAAAAACGATAACACCGTGCCGTGCACGTGTTAAACTTCGTAAGGCTTCGAGAGCAAAAACTAATTTCGAAAAACTTTCCTTCTATCTCGCATCCAAAGCAAAGAAAATTATGAAATGATTGTAGTTTTAATGGTCTTCCTAAAACAAAACTCAAAAAGCTAGATTTTAAGTTTTACTTGCTTAGATTAAGCAAGATTGAAATCCCCACATTGGGTTAACAAAACAGGGAAACGTATACTCCAGCCCAAGGATAACATCTCTACGCGATGCCCCGGTCCCCTTGAATTGGAATTCGCCGCTTGTTTTTACAATAATAACCTGCCCATCTAATGTGGGCGTATACCTTCAGGTATGTTTTGCGTCAAAACGATATAGCGCGTCTGTTTTAAACCGTAGATACCTAAACCCATATATCAAATTAAAGCTTATAGAGATGGCCTTGGAAATATATTAAATATTTTGAATTAAAATGAAGCTTTACATTTTTTACGTAGTCTGAAAACAAGCGATAAAATAGCCTTTTGAAAGTTACAAGACCAAGCGATTATTGATACTTAATGAGTTAATCAACCCGCTAGTTTCCAGACCAAAAGTGCTAAAAAGCGTGTCTGCGTTTTTTCTTATTCAATTATAGAGAAAAATTATGGCGCTTTTTCGAATTAGGATTTAAAAAACTACTAGAGACCGTGCAAAAATTGCTCTAAAACAAAAAACGCAGACACGTTTTTGTTCTTCATATATTTAAGAAGCTACTGTGAAAATTTTAGAGGAAACGAACAAATTCCCTTTGAGTTGGAACTCTCGAAAGGCGATTTTGTCG
>JAOCPT020569065.1:0-10790 GCA_026546935.2 Palythoa grandiflora | reverse complement strand
AACAAATAGTGGCAACCCTGCACGAAGCTCCCGTATCATAGCACGAACGAAGGAGTTTGCGACTGAGTTATTAATATAGTAGGAAAACGAATGAATTAAAATGATATCAATTTCATAATATTTTAAAATTCAATTTTTACACAATTTAAAATTTAATTTTAACACAATTTAGGGTGTTCGAAATGACAAATATAACTTTTAACTCTTATAGTTAATATACAGAGTTAAAATGCGCATATTGTTCTTAAAATACACTAGAAAGAGAAACTATGCTGATTAAAAAAGAAAAACAACTTAGAACTGATCGAATCCGAGTTCGATTAGATTTGATTTAAGTTACGAATAAAAAGTATCTCAAAATGAGGCACCGCAGTCCCACTTATTTTTGCATTTTTTCAAAATAATTAAATTATTTGAGAGATCAAGAGTGTCGTTTCCATGTGTTCGCACGTGTTCGCCGATGGTGGTTTTTCCTTCATGTTCTTTGATACGTTGATGTACGTATCGGCTGTTGTAGTCGACATAACCGACGTCAGACCCGACAATAGTTTCTCCCAACTGAGCTCCCTACTTTCTTTATAAGCAGGTTGGGAGAAATAAGCTTTTTAGTTATTTCTCATTACCAGTTATATTTACTTCTTTGAGTTATGTAAGAAGAGGTTAGATGTTGATAACTTGCGTGGCGGTGAAAGTGTTAATAGGAAGTGTGATCTATCGTGGTATGTAACTGCAAGAATTTTTTTGCGCAACAGGATTAATATTTGATCCTTACGATATTAGAACAGGGATAATCAAAATTAATCAGAAACATTGACAATAGACCCATTTCACGCTTAGCGTTACACAAGAAAATGTTTGATTTATTCAAAAAAGGAATTCATTATCAAGTTCTTCACATCTTTTTTTAGTAAAACTACCACTTTTCAGAGATATAGCCCCAAAATTGCAAAGAAATTAATTTTTAAATCTGAGCAATTTTACAAAGAAATGTATGTTGGAAGCATGCCCTGCAAGCCTCGTTATCATGCTAAACTCATTCATTTTGTTGCAAAAAATCCACAAAAACATTTAGTTTTAAATATTCATATCTTCGCCAATTTTAGGCCACTCTCATTGAAACCTTGCACTTTTACTATTATTGATGTGATAAATTTGATGATGAATTCCAATTTTCGAAAAACGGAATATTTTACAATGTCACGCTTGTGTGAGAAGAGCCGGCTTATTAAGTAACACTTACCATATTCACTCGTTAATCTTAGTGAACCCCTGCGTTCCTAACCCGTGCTTGCATGGCGGCACCTGTTATCTCAGTGACGACAGAAACGACACGTTTGTATGTAAATGTACGACGACGTACTCCGGTAGAACATGCGCAGGCAAGTAAGCAGCAAACTGACTGACGTAACTACACGCGACAAACTTTTCTTAACTGAGCCACTTCATGCAAGCTCAATGTTTAGGCCCACTCCAGTTCCTTAAGTTGCCGCGATTAAGAGCAACTTATTGGGACTTATGGTAACTTAGGCGATTTGAGGTAATTTAAGGAAATTTAGTTGAGAAAGTTAATTGCGACTTAAGGCGATTTGAGGTTACCGTCCACCTTCAGGGGTATTTTGCGTCAAAACGATACAGTGCGTCTGTTTTAAAGCCAGCTCTCTAAGCTTTAATTTGATATATGGGTTTGGGTATCTACGGTTTAAGAGAGATGAACAGTATCGTTGTTACGCAAACTGACACCCCTGAAGGTATATGGTAACCTTAAGGCGACTTTTTGACTTACTGCGACTTAAGGCGACTTGAGCGAAAACTGTCCCAAAAACCAACTGCGACTTTTATCGACTTACGCGATTGAAGGCAATTTAGGGCATTTTAAGACGACTTATGGACCCAGAGTTGGCCTGTGTTTGACGTAATAGACCAGTTTCGCATTCTAAATTACCGCTGACTTCCTATGACAACGGATTCATTTGTACAGCCTTAGCCTCAACATGAAGTTAAATATTCCTAAATACCAATGTAGTTTTACACTAATTACAACTGTGTTTATTGTTGGAGTTGTGACTTCTCGCTCTCTCTCACTGGTACAAATTGAATCTGTTGTCATTTTAGTCAGCGGCATCTGAGAATTCGATGCTGGTTTATTCATTGTACAGTTACCTGGCTTAGCCATTGGGGGAACAGGCAAACATATCAACCGAGACAGCATTTCCTCGCATTATTTTAATAACAATCATTGGATAAAGCTCAGTATGATATTGAGAATTATGTAAATCCAAGAGGCTGTTGTTATTTATGTTGAAAGCTGAGACGGATAATAGTTCCGAACTTCATTTTGCATAATTCTTCATACCATACAAAGACGAAAAGAGTGTATAAAAGCAAGTAAACGATATTATATTATAAGTAAACGACAAACTACTGTAGCGTTAGAAAGCAAAGACGAAAAGAGCGTATAAAAGCAAGTAAACGATGTTATATTATAAGTAAACGACAAACTACTGTAGCGTTAGGAAGCAAAGACGAAAAGAGCGTATAAAAGCAAGTAAACAATATTATATTATAAGTAAACGATAAACTACTGTAGCGTTATGAAGCAAAGAAAAAAAGAGCGTATAAAAGCAAGGAAACGAAATTATAAATAGTTGTCAGAAAAAATTGGTTATATGCCGTAAGCAGGAATCGAGCCCACGTCTCCCTGTATTCTAGTCAGGAGTGCTAACCACTACACCATCAGGGACCACCGCGCTGGCAACGTAGCAGTTTCATGATTAGATGAGTTGGTTAGCGCATGAGGATTCCCGGGGCCCAATTTTATCTGAAATGCAAATGCGGCCCAATACTACTGGAGTGTGTTTCGCCTTCGACATAAGCTCAGGGCATATACCAATTTTTTCTGACAACTGTTTATTCTTTCTTTCATACTACTGAAAAACATACATTGATATATGTTTGTACATGTATTTGCTCGACATAAAGTTCTGTTTCATTCAATTTGACTTGTTTGTATTCATTTCAAGATATAAATTACTGGTATTGCATGCTTATGTCAACGCTGGAAATTTTAGCTTTAACAGGACAACTTTCGCTGATTTCAGCGCTTACAGATTAAACTGGGACGAAATTGTATTCGACAAATTTAAAGAAGAAATCAGTATGTATTTTCAGAGGTAGTATCACCTAACAATTGGGTGTTTGAACTCCTGAATTCAGTTAACCCGAGTTTGCTGCGCCGAGTGACAGTTTTTTTAGAAATTGTTTAATATTAATAATTTAAATATTTAATACATAATTATTACGTTGCGTTACTGTTTTCATGCTCAGCATGCTGGTCCGCTGTCACGCTTTGAAACTTTTAGTTGAAACTCGCGCGCAACAATGATGCAAAACAATTTTCAGCAGGCGTTGCACCGTGTAACATAGTCGGTTCGTGAAACGTTTTTGGACTTGCGTTGCCAGACAGGTTTCACGAAAAATAGAACCACTTTCTACTTTTGCAACAGTCACAACGATCGCTGTGGCGATAAGAACAAGAGTTCACCGTGTAACATCACTTCGTGAAACTGGTCTCGCTCGACGTTGCACACGAGTTTTAGCTGAACGTTTCAACGTGTAACAATGGCTTTAGACTTGTAAAGTTGTAGACTCTTCGCTACATGAACAATTATATTGGATCGACAGTTACATGATGAAAAGAATAAGGTTTCATTCTTCACTCTGATTGGTCCATTTGAATGGGGTCATGGGCTAGCAACATGTTGTCGCTGTTGTCGCTTTTGCGAGCACAAGCGAACCAAGAAAACCGAACTGCTGAACTTTACCCGAAATTTCTTGGTATTCTATAGAGTTTTTCGACTGCAAAAGCACATGTGTATGGAGCGAAATTTATTGGGCTTTATGGAACTGTTGTTTTTTTGCGATTCAGGACTTTTGTTCATGAGGAGAGAGTGATTTGTTGAGTGACATCTGGTTGGGAGGCGATGAAGTGTGCTGCCTTTAATTCTTTTTTGGAAGTGAGCGACACTTTTTCGAATATATCCACCAAGCGGCCTCAAAATGGTGTAAAAAGCAGCACAAAACACAAGTAAACAACACCTTAGAGGTAGGTCAAGTTTATTTCAAATCAGGTAGTAATTTACATGTACAGGCGTACACGGTTCTTGCAACACAGTTTACACAGTTTCTATGTTTCCATATACTTTGAACCGTAGTTCTTCTCACGCAGATCCGAAATGCCTTTTCATTCCACATGGTTTCGTCATGTTCTCAACTACAGGCTCAGTTGTTTTTGTCAAACCGTATACTTATCAACTTGTCAGTGGACAGATATATTACATTCAAATCTCTTTCTTTGACTTTCAGTCACTTGTCAGCAGGCAAGTGTTGTGTGTATTATTTGGTTTGAGTTTGGAATGTTCGGAGTTAGGATTGAGTTGCAGTTAACGTTTTGAGCGTATTAAATATACTAGGATTCGTTCAGGTGTATTTATTTTCCTCGCTACGTTGACTGACGAGTCCCAATCAGGACGAAACAGCTGTCTGCGACTGCAAATTCTGGCTTTATTCGTGCTCCTGATCATATTGGTTCATTGACAAGTTATTTCGCAGTACCTCATCCTTTCATATAATATATTACGTTTGTAATTCTACAATTACAAACCACTCGCAAGAACAACCCAAATCCCGCTCTCTGGCCGCAATAGCAAGTTTTTTAGCTTTAAGCTATGTTTATATTCTATGTTTGTTTTACAATTTCAGTATTTATTTACGATCAACGGAAAAATTTAGATATTCCCATATAAATTCTCTTAAATTTTCAAAATTTTCAGTGGATAACTGGAACATTTATCTGTGACCACTCTTACTACGCTTGACACTACAGAAACCGGAGATAAGCACCGGCTCCAATGGTTTACTTGGGCTCGTACGTGGGTTTAGTAAGCGCTAACTGCTAACAGGCTTTAAAAGACCGAATCCGCTGCCCTCAATGTTTTCCCAATACAATCCTCTTGGGAAATAAGATTTTTAGTTTCAGATGTGGTAATGAGAAAAACACGAAATAATGTTTAGCTTTAGCAAAGATCCTCATTTCCCAAGAGGACTGCATGTATTCAGTGGGAAAACATTGAGGGCAGCGGATTCGGTCTATTGAACAGTTCTATAGTGAATATGTGAACACGAGGTTATCCATGGTAGTCGCCATGCCAGGAAGAAAGCGCAGGCCTAGGATCGATGATACTGGAGAACAGTTGCAGATGATGATGATGATGATGATGATGATGATGATGATGGATGATGATGATGATGATGATGGATGATGATGATGATGGATGATGATGATGTTGATGATGTTGATGGATGATGATGATGATGATGATGATGATGATGATGATGATGATGATGGATGATGGATGATGGATGATGGATGATGATGATGATGTTGATGATGATGATGATGATGATGATGATGATGATGATGATGATGATGGATGATGATGATGATGATGATGATGATGATGATGATGATGATGATGATGATGATGATGATGATAAGAGTTTATTGTGAAAATACACTAAGCTATAACAATGTAGTGCTTTCACAGACGGAACCGAAATCGGGGTCTGTGAAAGCACGCCAGCTAATTTACAGGTATTCCACAGGCACAATAAAATTAGGAGTTAAAAAGAAAAACTAAATATGGAATATTCTATAACTACAATTATAACAATAAAATCTTGAAGTATATCTATCTGAATAGACACGAATTCAAGTGTCGAATTATAAAAATTGTACTAGGTCGACTTGGCTAATAGATCTCTTAAAAGAATTAAAATTCGTTATCTTTCTAAACATGTTCGGAATTGAATTCCAGAGTTTCAGACCAATATAACGGACCTGATGTAGACCGGTATTGGCCGGTCGAAATATAGTTAACAAATCTAATAATGTTATTTGTCAGTTTTTCTTATATATATATTTATAACGGACCGAGTTTAAGCCGTATTTAGTAGACTTTTGCTTGGGCAGCGAGAGGCCTATAGTCACCTCTTAAATTGTAGCTAATGTTCTTCCTATGAACTATCAGTTCTTGTAAACTTTTGGGCGCTAAAGAATTGTGGACGGCGTTAAAAATGGACAGTGTGATTTTAATTAATCTTTGTTGTTTTAAAGATGAGAGGCCTAATGCATTGAGAAGTTCCGAGTAGCTTGTATACTTATCCCTGAAAACAAACCTGATCGCGCGCTCATTTAACCTTTCCAATTTATCTGCAGCACTTTTACTACAAAAATTCCAGGTTTCACTGCAATAATTGAAGTGAGGAAGGATAAATGCTAAATATAAGTCGCGCCTTGTTTCGAAGGGAAGCATTTTCTTCATTCTTTTAAGAACAGCTATTTGTTGTGAAACTTTCCTACATATTTTAGCGACATGATTGTCAAACTTCAGTTTGTTATCTATTGTTATACCAAGCATCTCAAATTCTTTGGTCACTGGAATACTGGAATTTTCACACTTGAAATCAAGTGTGACATCAAATTTTCCCATCACAATAGCTTGATACTTAGAATTGTTCCTTTTCAGACCGTTTTCATCATACCATTTATCAACAAGCTCGAGATCAGAGTTTATAGCACTCTCAACTTCTCTATAGTCATTATGAGCAAAGAAAATTTGCGTGTCGTCTGCGTAGCTAGAGAGTTTACATCTTTTCACGATGAACAGGAGATCGTTGATGAAAATATTGAATATCAAAGGCCCAAGGATTGATCCTTGGGCAATCCCTCTGGAAATATGATTCCAGCTCGAATATTCTCCAGCTACTTTCACTCGTTGTTGGCGATCAGAGAAATAATCCTCAATGATATTAGCAGTTCTCTCGTCAGCACCATATTCTTTGAACTTCTTCACAATGAGATCGTGTGGTAGAGAGTCGAAGGCCTTCGACAAGTCCATACTCACGAGGCCAATTATTTTTCGATCGTCCAACTCCTTTCGCCATTCCTCCGTAAGACTGAGGAGGGCCGTATCACAACCGTGGTGCTTTCTATAAGCGAACACGAATTTGTGGAGAATATTTCTGAACCGGGGACTGACTCTTGAATGGACAAGCGTTTCAAAGACTTTAGACAAAGATGGAAGAATGGTGAGAGGCCTGTAATTATCCTTGGACAGGCTGCAGTCTTTCTTATACACTGGAGTTATTTCGCCCTTTTTCCACTGTTTAGGAATTTTTCCAACGTCCAGAATATAATTAAAAAGAGTGCTGAACGGCTCACACAACACTTCAGCAGAATCTTTCACTACCCTCGCGGGAATAAGATCGTAGCCAATGGCTTTATTTGTTTTCATGTTACACATGATTTCCTTCACTTCTATGGGGTTAGTATAATTTAGGGTGATCTGGCCGCTGGCGGAGTCGTGTGGAAAATGTGCGAAATCCTTCATGCGTTCAGTTGTTTTATCAGTGCCAACAATGTTTGAAAAGAAATCGTTCAAAGTTTCTGCAACTTCACGTGGCTCGCGCATTATCTGATCGTTTTCCTTAAGAACAATACGGTTATTGTTCTTTTTCTTACGTGAATTAATATACGGTCTAATTGTATTCCAGAATTTTCTTTGATCTGCATATTTCTCCTTACAAAGTATTTTGAAGTGGTTCTGTACAGCTTTTCTTCTCATACTGACAACTTTGTTTCTTAAGACACGATATTTTTCCCACTCGAGAAGATTCCTGGATCTATAATATTGCTTTTTCTGTTTATCTCGGTCCCGCATTGTCTTCCGAATTTCATCTGTTATAAATACTCCAGCTGGTGACGGGCGTTTCTTGACTGACATTGTACTATTAGTTTGACACTGATAGATCAAATAATTGAAATACTTACCTTTTCTGCGAAGCAGTAAAATACAGCACAAAATATTTTACGCTATGTATGTATTTTATATGTGATTATCGGCGAATAGTCACCGAGACGAAGTCGAGGTGACTATTTGCCGATAATCACGGAGCCTGAGGTGACTAATTGTTTTAGCAAAATTACAAATTGTTTTAGGAAATAAGACACATTTAAAACGAGAAAAAAAATTATTTCAAGCGAAAGCGCGCCGGCATTCATTCTGGATAATCGCTGGAGGTGACTATCGTGTAATAGTCTGAGTTTGTCGACCAATCAGCGCGCCCGATTTTGTATAATCACCTGTGTAATTTTACTAAACGTAGATAAAACAAAATATCAATATATTAAATGAATGGATAAAAAATGAAAATTGAAGGAATCACAAAACACCGTGTACGTTGAAGATGTTGCAAAGTCGTTGTTCTCTTGGTGTATTAACATGTCGACCTTGTTCAACAAGAAATTTATGAGTGGAAATTCTTATTTGTGTAACAAATTTTCTAGATTTTGCAACAAAGAAAATGGTATCTGTTTGTTTTGTAGACTTTGGCAAACCAGCTGTTTGGTGTTATGGCTTGGATCATGCCAGTTCTGATTGGATGTTCCATATTTGGAGCTATAACAACATTCCGTTTTACAGGGGCCAGGTAGGACTCCATTTTAAGGTGGCTGAATCCCGTTTATGAAACGAGCTTGCTTGTTTTGAAGCAGATACGGAAGCGCTTTCTGTGAAAATCTTCATTAAAGATTAGTCACAGAGTGTACAAGCAGTTTTCATCATTTTCACAAGCGTACCATCTATCAGGAACCATCTCCCCCTCCTGAAAGTGTAGACAAAAAATGTTGACATTTAGACTTGAAGTTTGTCGTATACTGTCGCAATCCCCCACTGACAACAAATCTGATCACAAACTCCCTCCCCCAAAGTACATTATGTACGCTTGTGAAAATGCCGAAAATGATCTCTTTGCATAATTCCCAGCATTACGTTATTATACATAAGGCCATTGTGAACAACCACTTACCTACGAATACATTTCCAGCTTAAATGCAAAGACTTGAGGAGGTGGTGTCAACCAAAATAGAGTATATAGTATTATTGAGTCTTTTACGTGTTATTGACGTTTAAAAAACGGGTAAAAGGGTTTGGGGTTTGCATGAATATTTTGTAAAAACCTTCCGACTTTCTTGGATTAGCCTTCAACAGATTCTGATGAAGGCTGACACACGACAGCCAAAACATAAATGTTTTTTCAAAATTTTAATGCATGCAAACCTAAAAGCCTTTTATAACAAACCACTGTCAAACGGTCCCGACATTTCATCGGACATCCACCCAACATTTGTTGGACCAAATATTGGCCAGTTTCGTGTGTTGTCGGATGAACACGTCAAACGGTCCTGACATTTGCCCTGACATTCAGACCGCGTGAGCTCTGGTAAATAAATGTCGGGAAATGTCAAATTTCAAATTATTAATGACTACCCAGGACTTTGTCACGTGACCCTGTTAAACGAATACGATAGGAACCCGACACTGTGAAAACAATAGAAATATCGACACGATGTCGGGACAATGTTTGCATGCTCCGAGTCAAACTTCACCCGACATTGATCTAACACAAAAATCCGCTGAGACATGATCATATGGCAGTCCTTCGCTAGAGCTTTAGAGTACTGCGACCTTTTATAATAAGGTTTTAAAAACAGTGTATAGCTAGCAGCAGTTTCTTCATTAAGGTTACCGTATATACCTTCAGGGGTGGTTTGCGTCAAAACGATACAGTGCATCTGTCTTAAACCGTAGATACCTTAACCCTTGTATCAAATTAAAGCTTATAGAGCTGGCTTTCGAACTGAATTAAAAATTTTGAATTAAAATGAATTTTTAGATTTTTTTATGTTTTATTTAAAAACGAGCGACATAGTCGCCTTTCAGTCGAGATTTCCAACTCAAAGGGAATTTGTTTGTTTCCCCTAAAATTTTCACAGTAGCTTCTTCAATATATAAAGAACAAATACGTGTCTGCGTTTTTTTGTTTTTTGAAAAACGTTTTGTTTTAGAGCAATTTTTGTACGGTCTCTAGACTTTTTTTAAACCCTAATTCGAAAAAGCGCCATATATTTTCTCTGCAATTGAATATGAAAAAACGCAGACAGGTTTTTTTAGAGGTTTTGGTCTGGAAACTGGCGGATTAATTAAATCATCAAATATCAATAATCGCTTGGACTTGTAACTTTGGAACGGCGATTTTGTCGCTCCTTTTTAGAGAACGTAAAAAATCTAAAATTCATTTTAATTCAAAAATCTTAATACAGTTCGAAAGCCAGCTCTATAAGCTTTAATTTGATATATGGGTTTAGATATCTAGTTTAAAACAGGCGCACTGTGTCGTTTTGACGCAAAACACCCCTGAAGGTATACGGTAACCTTAAGTCTTTTGCATGCATAATGTTTACGATATGTTGCTTTGTTTTAATGTGCAGTGTTTTTATTTGTTGTAAATTTAATGCTTTAAGAAGTAAATGCTGAGTTGAAACATAAAATAACTGGTTCGCAAGCATCAGTGTTGTGAGATTAATGCGCGATGATACTCGTGTATTCTCTTGGTCATGTTGCGTACAAAAATTATGATTTACTTGGGGGTAAAATAAAATAAAATCAAATTGCATTAGCACGTTATTTGCATACATTAAGGTTACCGTATACCTTCAGGGATGTTTTGCATCAAAACGATACAGCGCATTTGTTTAAAACCGTAGATACCAATTCCATATATCAAATTAAAGCTTATAGAGCGGGCTTTCGAATTACTGTATTAAAAATTTTGAATTAAAATGAATCTTTAGATTTTTTACGTTCTCTAGAGATAAGCGACAAAATCGCCTT
>JAOCPT020568967.1:0-10791 GCA_026546935.2 Palythoa grandiflora | reverse complement strand
GGCGCGTCCATGTACGTGTGAGTTGACTCAACGAAGTTCACAACAAGCCTCTGTCTCCTTGTAAGTCTGATTATACCCGTCTTGTCTCCGGTGATCTCGTGTGCCACAATGGAAACGTTCTTGGCTTCTTTTGGGTGATAGAAAGTTACAGTTGAATGACCACCAATTTGCATTTCATCAAACTCGTAAAAGACTGTCTCGTTCTCCATGATCACTGTCGGAGTGTCCACGTTGTGTTTATCATTATCTACTTTGATCTTTGAATGCTGAGGTTTAAAACCAGAAAAGTTTCCACTGGGGTTGTATTTAAGCTCACGGTACTGTGGGCCGCGGTTGCTTTCATACTTGTATACTGTTCCAGCTGCCCCTCCGCTCCATGGGTTGCTCCCAGCTCCACCAATAGCATTAAATTGACCTACATAACATAAAATAACGCTCGTATTACACGGAATTTCTGTTATTCATTTGCTATAATAAGCTGCTGTTAGAGCCGATTTCGTTTGAGTGTCAAAAGAGCAAATGAATAACACAAAATAACACTTGTATTACACGGAATTTCTGTTATTCATTTGCTATGATAAGCTGCTGTTAGAGCCGATTTCGTTTGAGTGTCAAAAAGAGACAAAACCTGACAAAATATACAACCAATCACAAGACACAAAGTGAACATTACGAGGACGATGTACTACATAATACAAGACAGTAGCTAAAATAAAATAAAGATTATTAAAGTAAGATGAAGACCACTTGTGATAACAATAATTGACAAAAATGTAGTACGACTTGCATTTGTGACCTGTTCGGGTGGAATTTTCGAAACTGCTCAATTCGAAGGTCTTTTTTATAACAAAAAAGATAAATTGAAATAAAAAAAAGTTTGAATGAATGAAAGCACATCTCTCTAAAAAGCCATAAATTATAATATAAATCAAATCAATACAAAAATGAAGACGAAATTAAACTTTTGAGACGTGCGGCGAGTGCTAGTATCTTGTCTTTACTTTTAACCAATCACCTCCGGTTGTTGAGACGTGAGACAAATGCTCGTCTATTGTCTTTTCTAACCAATCACCGCACCTAATAACTGACGTTAGCCAATTACAGATTGTAAGAAAGATACTGCTGAGACAAAGCATGATTTCTGTCGAGACTCAAACGAAATAATTCATGTTCTGTTTCCTTAATTTGAAAAAGAAACACTCCGTGGTTTTGAAGGGACTATGTCACTTTCACTTTTGACAAAAATTTGAAAAACGATGAATCACTGCCCTTAATTACTTAATCACTAAAATTAAGATAGATATTACTTTTCAGTAAAGAATCGAGATTAGGTTTGCATACTACAAATGATATCTTTTCCGCAAATATATTTTAATACAAACAAACAAACAAACAAACAAACAATATTGATTTAAAATCAATATTGATACAAATCTTTAACTACTCTTTTATTGAGCGATATTTTAAATAGGGAAACAAATTTGTCCTTGCGCCACGCAATTACAAGGATTGCTCATTTCCAATCTTCGTTTTCCTAGCTGTAGTTAGTACTACAACCTCAATGGGTTTAAGTGAATACAAAATATTGTACATTTGTTTTGGGTTTATCCAGTTCATAAGACACATGTAAATTAACTAAAGTTATTTGTTGAAAATTTTGGATTATGAGGAAGACACCCGTGGTGCACGTTTTAACCATACCTCCAAAAGTGTTGCTGAAGTCCACATGTATCCCAATCCTGCCTCCGGCTCCACCGCCCCCATCTCCATACGCTCTTCCACCGTTGACGTTGATTTCACCATGGCCTGTGATATTTAGAGTCTCCACCAAGACATTTCCTCCACTGCCACCACCAGCGTTTCCGCCCTGACTGTCTGTACCCATGGCTGACAGCAATCCATCCAAATGAAGATTTTTACCAACAAGCCATCTCAAAGATCCCCCACCTACAATAACAAAAGGTGCTTTCTAAGCGCTTGTGGCTACTGCAATTTATAGTTACGAAAACCTTGTGAATCTAATTTAGAACGTATTTATACTCGCATCAGTTATTTACGTGGGGTATTGGGAAGTTTATCGGCTGACAGTTGATTGATTCTGAACGATGTTTTGACGTTCTGTGGGCTTCCTGTGTTATTTGGTGACTTGCCTAGGCTTCCTGTTGTGGTGCTACGGACTCACTTACCTGCACGATGACATAGTGGCTACCGTCTATCGACGCAGTAGCCACAAAAACGTACCATCTCAGGAGATGTGTGGAGGTAATATAGATATTAGGGAGTTTAAGAAATGAAGACGGTGACGCCGACGACGACGTGAAAGAACAAAAGTAAACACAATAACTGCACACTGGAATGCATCGAGCCAAGCACCTGTACGTAGCTGTCGCTAGAAACAACGTGAAAAGGCATTTTCTGTGGTTCTTGGGTCGATGAGGACCAAAGAACCACCTTCAAGGAGAAACATTTATTATTTTCTTTCCACAAAACTTAACATTAAAAAAATAAAACCCTAATAATTACACAAAAAAGTAAAGAGCAAATTCAAAATATTTTTTCTGAGCCATCGTTGTTGGCGTCGCCGTCCCAGTTTCATAAAGTCCCCAATAGGTTAACTTATCGCATACATTCTCTTTCTTGTGCTACCTATATTATTATTTTTACAAGAAAAAACAGTTTGGAACAATGAAATTTCAGTTGCTTTGTTCATTGTCATGTTCAGGCAAAACTGTAAAAATTTGGTTAGGCCAAACAAAAATTGTGTTTCCCGTAACAGACCATTTCGAAATTTTGGCCAGCAACCCTAAGTTTTTTAAACCAATAATTTCTAATTCCACAGTGATATTTTTTCTTGCAGAAAAATGATTAATCGTCAAATAAGCCATAATTTACTTCTGTGAAAAGTAGCTTCGGGTTTTAGAAGCCTGTAATGGGAAACACCCATGTTTTTGTTTTAGGCCCATAAATCAAATTATAGTTTTCAGATATCTGGTTTCTTGATGTTTCGGTAAAACAAGCAGTAAATAAATCTCACCACTTCCACCCTTTACTCCTGCAGCGTTCCCTCCTCCACTCCCGAACTGTAAGGGTGTATACACGGAATCGTATGCCATTCCACCATTGTAGCCTGCGTTCTGATGTCCAGCGTTCCCACCCTGTCCACCGTGCCCTCCTCCTGAGCCATAACTTGTAAAACTTGCTCCTGCACCAGGACCAGAGGCAGCCTTGTTGCCAGCTCCATCCAGGACTATCTTTCCATTGGTTTCAACCTCTCCGTAATTTGAAAACAGTACACCGTGATTTATATTCACTTGTCCTTCGTAGTGCACTTCAAAAAGAGCAGAGGTAACAGAAACAATAACATCATCTGCACGCACTAAGTTGAGCAGACCACCCTGTTTGATTACAACGTGGGCAAAAGAACAGTTGCCAGGTTTTGTTATTTCAACATATTCACGGTTTTCAATCAGTGCCGTTCTGGCTGTTGACGAAATAACTACGTAAGCCGAGTCCTCCATGAAAAAGAAATGTACTCCAGTTAGTATTCCATGAATTTCTGTTCTTAGACCGTGAGCGTGGAACTCTGCAGGAAGCACAATTTCAGCACCCGAATCAATAAGATAACTGCAAGGTGCTTCAGTTCTGTTAGTTTCAGATTCAACAACTTCGACGTAAATTGTTTGGTTGTCTCGCAGATGAAACTGACCGGTTCGGTCTCCAATAAACTTGTGAGTAACAACCGTAACGTTTCTGTCGACTGGATGATAAATGAGTAACCTCGAATAGCCTGTTAGTTCAATTTCGTCAAACTCATAATACACCGTTTGTTCCTCCATCAACATGGTTGCACCAGGCACGTTTTTCCCTTGGTTATCGATGTGTAGGTACGTATGATCAACAGCAAGCATTGTTGTGTTGGTTTCCTTCATGTATTTTAAATGCCGATACTCTAATGGACGGAAATTTTCTTCTTTGTAAATAGTTCCCGCTGCAGCACTATTATTTAAACTAATTCGAAATCCACCACGATTTATAAACTGACCTCCAAAGGTATACCGCCAGCGGCAATGAATTGCAGCTCTTCCTCCCGACCCTCCACCGCCTTCGCCACTGCCTGCACCTCCCACAACATTGATTACACCATGTCCGCTCATATTTGTTGTCTTGATTAAAATACTACCTCCACTTCCTCCCCCTGCGTCTCCACTCACTCCATCGCCTCCACGGGCAGAAAGAAGACCGTTTAATTGAAGACTTTGGGCTACTTCCCACACAAGTTTTCCTCCACCTTCTCCCCCTATACCACTGCCATTTCCTCCTCCACTTCCAAATTCGACCGGCCGATATACGGAACCGTATGGGTTTCCACCATTACGGCCGCCTTGCCCACCATGTCCTGCTCCTTGTCCAATGGACGACCCTTTCACTAGCATAGTTTGACCAGCTCCGGGTCCATTTTCTGCCTGGTGCCCATGGCGATCTAGGCTAAGTGATCCTTTGCTGTCAAGCTTTGCATAGGACGAAAAAATTTCTCCGTAATTCATGTAAAATTTCCCTTTATACTTTATCGTTAGCTCGCTAACAGTAAGGCGAAGATATTCGGTCACACGCCTAAACTCGACTTCAGAATCTTTCTTCACTGTCAGTGAAGCAAATGATATGTTGCCGGGCTTAGAAATGTGTATGTATGTTCCATTCTCTATTAGAGCTGTTTGAGTAGTTGAAGCAAAATAAATCTTTGTTCCACCGGATACTTTTAGATGATGGAGACCTGTTATCATACCATTGATTGTGGTCGCTGTACCATGAATATGAAGTTCAGATGGCAATATAATTTCAGCACCAGCATCCACTATGTATCCACACGGCGCTTCTATCTTTTTTGGTACTGCTTCATCGGCCTCGACATAAACTTTCTGCCTATTGAGAATATGGAATTGTCCACTTTTATCACCATAGAATTTATGAACTACTACTTTTACTGTTAAATTGCTTGGATGGTAAGCTAAAAGACGGCACTTTCCAGATAGTTCCATTTCGTGAAACTCGTAGTAAGTGGTATTTTCCTCCATTATGAAGGTAGCTCCTGACACTCTGTAACCGGCGTTATCTGCACGCACGTAAGTGTGGTCTACTATGAACTTACTTTCATTTGTCTTCTTGTCATATTTGACGTGACGATATTCTAAAGGTTTGAAGTTTTCTTCTTTATAGAATGTTCCGCCAGCTCCACCATCACCACTTGAACCTCCCAGTCCCCCATGGTTAGTTATTTTGCCCCCGAATTCGTATCGCCAACGACAGTGAATTCCAATTCTCCCACCTGCTCCACCACCACCTTTTTCTTTTCCATTTCCTCCACTTACTGTTATTTCACCGTTTCCCGTAATGTTTGTTGTTATTATTAAAACACTACCTCCACTTCCACCCCCAGAATTTAAACCTGTGCCATTGGTGCCCCGTGCCACTACAAAGCCATTGATTTCTAGTTTCTTACCAACTTTCCACAAAAGATAACCACCACCACTTCCCCCTGTACCTTGGCCATTGCCTCCACCGCTCCCAAATAAATGTGGGGAGAACACAGATCCGTAAGGCTTTCCTCCTTTATCATCACTAGTCCTCCCTCCCTCACCGCCATGACCAGCGCCTGAAGCCACAATACCCGAGGTCGAACCACAACCTGGACCCTCTTCGGGACCAAATCCTTTGCCTTCTAGTGTCAACAAACCTTCGCTCTCGACGTAAGCATAATTAGAGTAGAACTCGCCATGGTTCATGATAATTCTGCCTTCATACATAATCTTCAGGTCTGCGCACTTTAGATTTAGTGTGTTGTTTATACGCCTGAAAGTTAGCAATGAGTGCCTTTCGACAGTTACAGTTCCAAATGAGAAATTTCCCTTTCCATTTATTTCTACGTAATGACGATTTTCTGTTCTTGCTGTTTCTGAAGTAGAAGAAAACTCAATTTGTCCTCCGTCTGAAATGATAAAATCATGAACACCAGTAATTCGACCTTCGATGATACTTCTAATACCGACGATGTACACAACAGATGGAAAGACGATCTCTGCTCCTTCGTCAATCTTAAAGCTACAAGGAGCCATCGAAACATTTGTTTGCGATTCTACAACTTCAACATAGATGGTTTGGTTGCGTCTTAAATGAAAGTGACCTGTTCTGTCGCCAAGGAAACGATGTATGACCACTGTAACGTTTGGGCTCGTAGGTGGATGTTCTACTTGCAAATTAGCCTGGCGGGTTAAATACATTTCATCGAACTCATAGTATATATAATCATTCTCTAAGACCATGGAATACGACGAGCTTTTGTGGTTGTCATTGTCAATTTCTACATACCGATGTGTAGCAACCGTGTACGTTGTATTTGTAGTTTTGTCATATTTAATGTCTGCATATTGGGGACCTCTGGCGGTCTCTTCAACATAAGCAGTTCCGGCTGCCCCATATGATCCTCCCTTTCCTCCATACATTCTGTACAATCCAGCAAACTTGTGTTTAAAACGTACATGTACAGCTACCCGGCCACCCGCACCTCCCGAGCCTCTACCAGTACCCCCTCCACCAGCTATGTCAATCTCCCCATAACCAGAAAAGTTCGTAGTTTGAATCAAAAAACTTCCTCCGCTTCCTCCGCCAGCATCCAAACCTGTGCCATTCCTTCCTCTAAGGGTTACCAATCCATCAAGTCTCAGTTCTTCTCCAATTCTCCAGCGCAACATCCCACCGCCAGCTCCTCCTTGTCCACGTCCATGTCCTCCTCCACTACCTTGGTGACGAGGTCGGTACACAGAACCGTAAGGCTTTCCTCCTCTCCGTTCACTCTTGCTTGTACCACCTTCACCACCGTGTCCAGCACCAGAGCCAACACCATTAACTGTATCTCCATGTCCAGTACCACGCTCTCCTGGATATCCGGTACCTTCAAGAACAAGTCTTCCCTCACTTTCTACAACTGCATTACCTGAATCTATTTCTCCATGATTCATATTCACCAGTGCATGATATTTGATTTTGAAAATCGCTGTTGTAAGTACAAGGGTGTTGTTGATTTTGGAGAATTCCAGCCTGGAGTCTTTCTGAACAATAAGCTCTCCAAACGTAATGTTTCCATTGGTAGTAAGATAAACAAAAGAACCGTTTTCTTTCATTCCAGTTTGTGTGGTGGAAGAAAATACGACATCGCTGCCTTCAGCTATTGTTAGACTGAGTACATCAAGAATTCGACCTTCAAAGATACAGCGTTTTCCGAGAAGGACAAGTGTGGAAGGAAACGCAATTTCTGCGCCAGAATCTACTCTATAGCTTACAGGAGCTACAGAATATCCTTTTACCGACTCAACCACTTCAACGAATAGCTTCTGTCCAGAACGGAGATGAACCTGAAAAGATCATTTGTTGCCTGTGTTAAAAGGTTTTCTAAATTGCTTATACTTTACTTATAATAAACAACGGCCGTATCTTCTAACAGAGCCTATAAGATATCTTCATATTATAATAATTTATGACGGCTAAATAAAGACAAACATATCAATGAACTAGGTTATTTAATAAGCTGAGGTACAGTAACAATACTGAAATACCAAATTTTTAACGCAATAACGCAATAAATATAAACAAATACCAAAAGAAAACCAGTTGTGTAAAAAGTTGTAAAACTTACTTGTCCTGTTCGGTCTCCAGTAAAATTATGTACCACCACCGTAGATTCGTTTCCAGGAATGTGAAGAACAACATTATTTCGAAGTTCCAACTCATTTAGTTCAAAGTATGTTCTGTTGTTATCAAGAATGAGCGTTGGTAAGTTCGGATCACCGTTTTTGTTGTCAATTAGCAGTTTCTTGAAGCCATCTCCAAATATGGTTCGGTTATTCTCTACCCTCAGCAATGGTCGGTGTGTCAGACCAGCATTGGTATCCGTGTAGTATATTGTTCCAGCTACACCTGGCTTTCCATTACTCCCAGAGTACGCAGTGTATTCACCTGAAAAACATTTATATTGCACTCACTTCCGTGCGCATTTACAGTTAGGATAAATATTCATATTAAGTGTATAATTATTATTATTAAGTTCCTTTGATTTATTATAATGTATTTCAGTGCCTGAACCGAATCTACTAGTTATGGTATCTGTGGGTCACTCCCCTTCGTACGTAATTAATATTTTATTTCAAAAGCAATGCGACTGGAGACTGTAAGCATCCTCAAAGCGATGGCAAAAAAAAATAAAGGGTGGAATCTAAATTTTTAAAAAGGCCAAATAAACAGCTTGCAGTCACGTTTATAAGATATGTTAAAGTGGTTTAGAAGGCAACGGTTTTACAAGTATATATCAAATAATTAATAATTCATAAACCGTTAACAAAAGAAATCATAAATGTCAAGAGCTATCATAAATGTCAAGAGATATTTGAAAAAGAACTCTTCCATCTTCAAACAAGATTTAACTTGAAATTTCTTGGCCAGATCAACTTTTATTTCAAAAATATTAGCACAATCTGAAAGAATTAACCTGGATGACAGATAAGCAGTATAAAGAACTCGAGTTTGTGTTTTATCGGGTATAGACAATCTCGTTCTTTATATATTACATAAAGCTTAATATTGATTTTTTTTTATTTTCAACCAATTTTGAGGGTCTTATGTCGTCTGTACGTCATATAGATATAGATTGCCTGTTAAGTGTAACTAGGTTTCAACTTAGAAAAAACTGTTGCAAGTCCATTTAGTGTATCTTTATTCAGAAGAAATAATAATAGACTGCGTCGGCATTATAATATAATAATAATAATAATAATAATAACTTTATTTATCGAGGGTAAAAGCATTACGATCAATGATCGAAAGCTTGTATATTTTGACGTTTGGGACTTAAGTCCTTTGTCGGGGTAATAAACGCATACTTTACATTCCGACGAAGGACTAAGTCCGAAAGGTCAGCAAATTTTACGCTTTATAATCTTATATCAACATTTCAACTGTATCTTTTTTTAGGGTTACCAAATATAGAGAACAAAACATGTATGAAAGTACCTACAAATAACTAAGGTTACAATAAAAGAAGTAAAAACGTGGAGTTATAGGTTATGCAATACAATATAGCATAACAATTTGGCTTTTTAGCATTAATTCATAAGCGCTTGCATATGAACTATACAGTGGCAAAACTAATATCTATCTCAACTACAGTAAAAGCTTTACAAGCGTACCGGAACAAAGTTTTAAACCGGGGATTCAACGAATATGAAACATATAATGAACCTTGAACCATCAAGTTTATTTCACCTTTTTCAGAAACTTTCCGTGTTGGAGATTAAACTTACAAATTGCAAATTTCAAAATAAAAAATTCAAGGACTTCAGGAGGATGTCAAACCTAAATCTGAACACGCAAAAAAAATAAAGATTAATTTAAAAAATGCTCACCAGCGAATTCTCGTAACCAGGCAACATGTACAGCTATTCGCCCTCCTGCACCCGCTCCTCCGTTTCCATGACCACGGCCACCATCTGCATGGATCTTCCCATGACCGGAAAATGTAACTGTTTGAATCAAAACACTGCCTCCACTACCCCCACCCCCATTGTTTGTTGCGTCTGTTCCACGATTTTCTATAATTCCATCTAGATGAAACGAATTTCCAACAGTAATCTGAACAAAAATGACACAAAAATTGTTGTTAAAATAAACACAAATCCGTCATCAAAATGCTAACCTTAAAAGTGTAAAACCTGCGCATTTCCATATGCTTTTTTAAATATCTTTTATAGCTCTGAATCATCTTCGCCAAATATTTTTTTAAAATGGATAAAAATAGTTATGTTTCTTTTTAAAATAGTTATGTTTCTTTTTAAAAGTTATGAAATTTTTTACAAACGTTTTCGATCAATGTGATCATCATCAGGCTATTAAACGTTAATTAGTTGGAGGCGGGAGGAATATAATTGCAACTTTAAAGAAAATTAAGTAATTCCTTTTGGGTAAAGAGACAAATGAAAAGCAAAAACGTGTTTGTCGATGGTTGCTGACGGCCAACGAAGAGTGCTTCTTTTGTTCTCCTAATTCTCCAAGTCGACTGGCATATGCCAAGAATTTTCCAAAGAAAACGGTGGTCAGGGCTAGCAAGTAGATGGCGTGACGGTTCAGTAACAACAATAGTTTTGTGCTCATGTTCTTCCTTGCGGACGGAAAAGTTTCTTGAAGTTTCACCGATGTAATGATAGCGGCATATTTCACATTTTCCCTCATATATTTTATAGATCTCTCGAACAGATTTTGAAACACAATGGCTTTCATTCAGCTGTTTCTGAAACATTGGTAATAGGATTTGTGTCACGCAACTCCAGTTGTAATGCTATTTGAGTCACGCAACTCCAGTTGTAGTGCCATTTGAGTCAGGCAACTCCAGTTGTAATCCGATTTCAGTCACGCAACTCCAATTATGCGATTTGAGTCACGCAACTCCAGTTGTAATGCGATTTGAGACAAAGAAGATGACATTTTCGTTAATATTCTTTGCAACTGTTGGCTCTTGAGAAACCTAAGGTGCACAAACATGGCGGCACCGTATAATTTATTTCAAGCACCGCGGTCAAGAAATACTCTAACTAGCGAGAACGTGGTCAGGTTACAAATTTTTTAGTTCTCTTTCAGAAAAATGGGTTTGATTTTAGGCAAATTTCTTAAAACGAAGTCGTCCATCGAGTGAAAACCCTCTTTATGACTTGTGTTTTGTAACATAACTCTAACAATGACATTAACTATACC
>JAOCPT020568879.1:0-10791 GCA_026546935.2 Palythoa grandiflora | reverse complement strand
ATTTCATGATAAATATATTCACTTGAGCGGGCGATCGAATAACTATAAATGAATTTATCATGGTGAAGTAGCTGGCCTTATTAGGAAGTACGACTTGTACCTTAGGATCGTCCGTCACGGTTGATCGAAGGGACGCGGGTATACCGATGGGACCGATTGGTGCTAAAGACAAACATCAGTTTAAACAGAAAGTTTAGTACCGAGAAATTTTGAAAGTTTGCGCAAGTTTTTTGTTTTATAATCATACATTTGATCATTTTGTGCGCGTACATTTGTTTTAATCGTTCTTTTACCGTTCGTTCTTTGTTCATATTTTATTCCTATGAGATATACAGATATAATAACAACAATATGCAATAGTTGTAGAATGTCTGTTATATAACGTACAATATCATATTTCCGTCGAAGTTCATAACTTACAAGAGTACCAGAATATTGATAATTCCGATCATTGGGTATTTAACTCAGTGTCAGTCGGACGCGAATGAATAACTAATCACAAACCTGTATTATTCATTTCAAGTTTGTACCGATAACAAATTAGCAACTAGCCCTGGGGAATTAATACGCTTGGTTTTCAGCAGCCTAATGTTCATGCAAATACCTATTAGTCCTCGCGAATTTCATTGCACAATTGTTTATCATTATTATTGTTGACACTACACTTCAATGACTTTGCCTTGAAGCAACTGAAACTGGAAACGTATTGCGTATGTGGGACATCACCTTATCATTTCGATTGTGTGCACAGAATTTTGATTAGCTGATACTTTGCCGAAGGAATACAAGACTAGCGAGGTCGCCCGCTGTCAACGTTTGTCGTTTTATCAAAGGGATGGTGTTAATTGTTATACATAACTGTTATTCATAGCAACCAGACAAAGAGGCAGCCAACCTGGCTATAACTGTCAAGAGATTATGAATTACTGACTGGAGCTATAAATATAATTATTTTCTATTTTTGGCAAATTTCTTTCTCGAAGAAGCTTTTTAAAAACGTTGAAAATTTCGCTGTGCCAAAGACTTTGGCAGGTGATTCTTGAACGCTTGTAAATTTTGATTATTATGGATCAACTGCAAGGGATTAGTTTGGTTTATTTAAGATTAAGAACAAAACTCTGAATTCGAGTGAGATCATGACGAATTTTTAGTTCGTCAAGGTAATACGAACGAAATTTCAGTCTAGTAAGTGGCAAAGTGTACGTTGATGGCGCCTGTAAATCTTATTGTGTTACGAACAGTAATCATTACAAACAATATTCCTGTTGATTAACCTCTCTTCAAGCAATTACAAGTGAAATTACCCACTAGGGAGAGCAATACGGACAAATATGAGTACCTTCTCTAATTACATAGACAGGCAAAAATCTGGACCTGGAAGTTCAGAAAAATCTCAAAAGGTGCACTCAGCAAACTGGACAGAAGAAATCCAGTTGAGGAAAGAATTGGATTGTCTGAAGCGACAGGAGCAACAAAGAGTATGTAGACTTTCGTCCGACCAGCGTCTTGTTGTTGACAGGTTTTATCGCATGTTGTCAAGAAGTGTAGATGTTGCAGAGAAACACGAAAGGATGAAAGAAACCCTACCCCGAAATAAGGTGTCGAAGACGAAGGAAACGGAAGTTTCCGTGAACGTTGAAAAACACATGCGGCAAATTCGATGTCTAAGTGCTTTCCCCAAACCGCCAGTGCCAGTGTTCAGACGCACAGCGCGAAGAAGAAGTAAATCTTGCGAGCCGGCTGTAGCCGTGTCCCAGGATAAAGAGGAGGAAGACGAACAGTTAAATCGAGACGTTTTAGATCTTCCACCTCGACCGATGACATCTTTGGAAAAGCGGAACAAAATGTGGGAAAGACAATTGAGCTCCGTTACTCAGCGCATAAATCGCGCGCGGAGCGCTCCCGCACGACCGGCCGTTTATAAAGTACCAGAATTTTCAAAAGCGACAAAACCTAAAAACTTTGATCGTAAAATTCCTCGTCAAAAAACAAACACTGTGGATTTAAGCTCTGAAGTACTTAGGTTTATGAGAGAGAAAGAAGTTGATCGTCAAAATCATGTCATCAGAGAATTTTTGAAAACACTAACCCCACTACAGCTTGTTCCCTGGACGCCATTTGAAGATGAAAGAAATATCAACGAAGCATCATTTGGTAGTGTGGATAGCGTTTTGCGAACAGAAGTTGAAGGTTTGACAAACAAAAGAAAGAAGCATGTTCATAGAAGTGCTCTTTACGACTTAGATCATAGGGTTATTGGCTCGTGTGAAACAGGTCCATCAAAGGCATGGACATAATTTTTTTGTTTAACTTTAGAGCAGAAAGCCTGACATTTTTGCTTCTTTTAGGAGAAAGTTGATACACTGTGTAAGCAACTCGAAACTACTAAAGATTGATTGTTACCAGAAATTTCAATATCCAGTAAAAGGGACTGACAAGATCTGAGAAAAGAATGTTGTATAAGTGACGAAAACATTTAAGTGACGCTCTCAGCCAGGGTAATAGGGTTTTTAAACTGTTAAAAATATCCCGGGTTTAAATATCTTTAGTGCCCGTAGTTTTTTTCCGACGCAGCGACCTATATATTATGTATGTATATATAAATGCGTCACTCAAAATATCAAAAACGTTTGTACCTCAAATGTTTTTCTTTATTTGTTTTTGTGTTTGTGTGTTTAAAGATAGATATAGAAAAACTACAGTTCATGCTGATAATGGTTAATTGTTTCTTTTTTTTTTCTTGCATTTTTCGGCATGGCTTGCGTCTGTTTTATATAGCATTTTTTACACGCGAACTGAACCGTTTTTGTAGAATTACGGTTGATTCTTGGTAATAACTTGATCAGTGTCAGTGTTTAAGAGATATAGAAGTTCACCTACTCCAGAAGCCCCCACGGCTAGTTGATGTGCATGCAATGCTTCAGTTGACACAAAATGTCACAGAGTAGGTAGGTTTGTTGCTATGTACAATCACAGTTTGTACAAATCAGGTGCAACTGAAGATGGCTTTAAATCTCTTTTTATCCATATCAGTCGACTTGTCGTGCGTGGTTTATTTCTTTACAACTTTCCGTAATGGCGCTAAGCCATACGTCATCCAATGTGGCCGTCAATAGGCACCTTAAAAGCTGGTTTCCATATGCTTTGAATGCCCCAGGACAGTGCTTGGACAAGAGTGGGACATGTCGCTTTTTCGCCGCCGGTGGGTCTCAGACTGTGCTGGGACAATTATGGAAACCAGCCTTAACTGCCCTAGCACAGTCTGGGATCCACCGGCGACACCGACCGGCGTCATATCCTAGTCGTCACCCCAGCACTGGGCGCATGCGGAGCAATAGTTTATTTTCGTAAACTGTCGTGCCATTCTAAAACAGTCGATAACATACTGCCGAACAGTCGATGCCAATCTGAACGGTCGAAGCTATTCGTTCATCATCATGATCGGGATCGCGTTTATTGCTGGATTGTTGACCTGTCGCAGTTTCGCTGAGTTGTGGGTAATTAATGAAACACTAAGGGCGAAGGCAATACTGTAAAGGATCTTATAAAGTCTACGGTTGGGGAAGTAAACAACTAAAAGAAATTGTACGAAAGCAGAGAGTTCGGTAAATGGTTGATTAACCTCAGTACTATGCAACTCGGATGGTAAAAAAGTATGCGAATACTAAAAACCTCCACATCTTTATGAAAGAAATAATTAAGTCTCAGAAACCATGTCAAAAACCCTATAAACAAATAGTTGCATAAAATCAGTAGCTGCTACTGAAACAAAAATCAAAATGGCAGACTGAAATAAGCAGCCTTGCTAAAGATACGTGTATATAGACGTGAAGGAAGCTTACCTATTCCTTTGGAAGTATAAACAAAGAGTGCAAAATTAAATGAGTTCCAATTCAAACTACTTTACAAAAGACTGTCAACAAACAGCTATATATATAAAAATGATGAAAGCTACTTGTTCAGCAAAACGCATAAAGAAGATATCAAATATCTTCTGATATTGCGAACCTGTAGCTTCCCTGTGAAATCGAATGCATGCTTTTTTTTATAAGAACCAGTAAATTTTTCCCAGGCTCATTGCTCTTAATTTTTTGGCGACTTCAGCCTCGATTTGTTTTTAAATTCTTCTTATTTCCGTGAGCGGTTGTTATTGAAGAAGAAACAAAATAAAACAAGGTATTGGAAAATGAAACGCCTTGCGGCACACATGTATTGTACGGCTGAATTTAGAGGCAAACTACCTTCATTGTTTGTTGGACATTCTTTACAGTGAATCTTTTTATGTTTTATGCTGTATCGCTAAGTTTTAGTAACTTTCTACCACAAAAACTTTCCTAGTTATTAAGCTTGTTTCTTAAATTGTTCTTAAATTTTGGCAAATTTGAGCCTCGTTTTTATTGAAGTTGTCCTTATAGAAAAAGCGTGTAGAAATAAAATGATAAGACAGCAGAGCATAGTCCAAAACAACTTTCAATATGGACATCGTAACAGCCCTTAGACTAAGAAATAGTATATCAAAAGGAAAATTTACTCTTAGTTTTTGTTTAGTGGTTGCAAGACGTTACCAACGGAGAAGCCGCGAATGAATCTATGTCACTGACTCAAAACGTTTTTATACCAACTAATTGGAACGCACCGACAACAACGGGGTCCAAAACAATTTTGATACTATTCTTCCTTTTCCTGCTCAGTAATTACTTTGTATATATTGCTTAATCTTTTCTTTGCAATCCCCAATTTTCTTATACAAACTTAATTTTACTAGTCACGTTTTTCAATACTTGTTTTTTCAAGAAATGTACATGTTATTGTGACTGTCATTGCCATTTGAAAAAGTCGATGCCATATCTTAAAACAGTCGATGTCATTCTTTCCTGGTCGAAATCGCGACCATGGCGGGATTGTTGACCCTACTTCATTGAATTGTGAAATTAATAAAAGACTGGAGGACGAAGGCAATACTCAAACATATCTTATAAAGTCCATAGATGCTGAAGTAAAAAACTTACAGAAAATGTGCGAAAGTAGATAATTCGGTTTAATAACGGTTGAGACACCGCGCATGCAACTCGGGCGGTAAAAAAGTTGTATTTAAGACCACACTAAACTGCAGCCACCTGTCCTGAGTATTAAGGGGGGGTTATACAAAATTATCTGCCGGAAATAAAGTTCATTGCTAACTATAAATTTACTGAAACATTACCTAACCTGTGAATAAAAAATAATTGACATTGTAAAATTAACTTTTACAAGGTTCCGAATAACCTCGCGCGTTTGTATTTTCACCAAGTTAGATCATTGTTGCATGATCATGTATGAATAAATTCTAACCTGTAAAATCCTGCAGCGAAGTTTGAATTAATAGCCAAAACGCATTCCGGGATAAAAAAAATTGAAGCTGTTAAAGTCTTGTGCTTACTGGATATTCTTTTTTTAAAGAAATATTTCCGCCCTTTTAGTTGAAATAGGCCGAGAACGGAGTGGATTAGTTGGAGTTGGGAGCGTAAAAAAATGTCAATCAACAATCCTGCGAAAATTGCGATCTCGGTCAGGAACGATTGGCATCTACCGTTCAGAATTGCATCGATTGTTTTACGACTGTTTCAAATGCCAACGACGGTTTACGAAAGGGAAAATTGCGTTGAAACCAATCTTTATAGAGTAATAAGCCACATTCCATTTGCTGATAAAATCGTCCCACATATTTTACAAGTACTTACATTAACGCGTCCGAATTAGAATGTAAAGCCTTTTGCACTATACTAAATAAATATTTGTTAGAAGACGCCAATTTAACAGTTTTCTGATGCTTTAGTACTGTTAGTAAAGATGTAAATTCTTTCCGCGATGAGGGAAGACCTGAACAATGGTGTAGTGTTGATATATGTTATTTTGGATGGAAATGATTATATTTTCAAGACTGTTTAGTGATGCATAGCTTTTCTGGCGGCAGATGAATGAGAATACGCTCAGCGTTGTTAATTAGCGTAGCCTGTTTTTTACAGTTCCATGTAGTCTTTTGTTTATAAACGGCCGTTTTTTGTTGTCACAACAATTAAGCTATCTTTTGACTTCTATTACAAGACAAACAATGCAGCTATTTTATTACCTGCATATTTTTTTCTTTCTTGATACCAAGGGAACTGAACCTATTCGTGTCCATAGTGAATTCGCAAGAGAAGATGACTTCTGTTTTTATACAAGAGAAAAATAAAAACATTTCTCCGTTCACGGTGCTTCTCGCAACCATCTCAAGCCAGTTGCACGCGGATGATGTAAAGAGAATTTGCACTCAATTACACGGACTTATCAACAAAGAGTGCCTTGATACCATTCACGACGGTCGCAGCTTGTTAGCTGTTCTTCAAAAGCGAGGTTTATTAAACAGTAAGAAACTTTCATTACTTCGAAAATCACTTCTGGATTCAAACTTATCGTGCTTGGTTGATCTGCTCGATGATTTCAAAAAAGAGGCAGTCCAGCAATCAAATGTTTCGGAGGGAAAAGGTAAGTTTCACCACCGCCGGTTTCTAATCCATTGTTATTAGCTCTATTATAATATATTGATATGATTGAACACAAACATTTACTTGATTATGATACCGAACGGGTATCCTTTAAGCTGAAAGGGGCTATCAGTAGCACTGTTATAACAAGATATAGTGAGGAAAGAGAGAGAGAGAAAGAGATTGTGTAAATAAGCTTGGAGTTTTGGTACGTATGAATAATACTCTTTTGTCAAGCGTTTTCTCGGTGTAAAGGCTGAGCTACAGGAAAGCAGTTAATTGCTTTAGAATATACTAAAATTACTAGACATAGGAACACTATGCACAGAAACCTCGAAGTTGAGTGGCTCGCTACCGCGGGATATTGTCAGTATTGCCAAAATGTTCCGAGACTGAGCTGTCAACCTATATATTACTTACAGAAGAACAAGGTAAGATCCATGCTATGCGAAAAACAAAAAGAAAGACGCGCAACATGGTCTGAAACTGCAACTAGCATTTCTAGCGTGCTCTTTTAAAATAAGCATCCAGAAAAAGAATGTCATCTTTGATTTTTGGGGAGTTCCGTATATATGCGTTATCGATCAAGCGTGAGGTCAAGATAGTTGGATATTGACAAAGTTCTTTTTTTGAGTTGTTATGGACCGAGACGAAGTCGGGTCCATGAAAATGCAAAAAAAGAACGAGGCCAATATCCAGTCATCTTGACCGAACATAAAGGTGAAGAGCTTATTCGGTGCGGCGCTTATCTGAAAAACAAGTTTTTGAAGTAAACATGAAGTGACAGCTTTTTTTCTCTCGATGAACCGTTATCGTTCAAATTTATATTTCGTCGCTGAAGTAGCAAACAGCATCAATTATAATAATTCAAATACTAACTGACTTTGCCTTCGTCAGTTTAGTGATCTTCTCGTTTCAAATAAGCGCCGCATCGGGCAAAGAAGGGAGCGCTTATTTGGAAGCGACGCTTACCCCGTCGCTTATTTGGGTCGCTTATTAGAGTATTAAAATACGTTATGTACCAAAACTAGCAGTAACTTTATAGTACTTGTAGTGCTGCCCAGTAGAAAGTGAAGTGGATAACACACAGCAATGGTTACAAACTGTTAAACGGGTTTATTGTAGGGCTTGATTTTAATATTAGAACAAAGTTTCACTGCAAACAACAACCTTTGTTTTTTTAATATCACCTTTTTCCAGTTTACAACTGTGTGGTATAAAAGATTAAATTCAATATAAAATTATAAAATATATATTGTTCACCAAGACCTAACGTGGCTTTTATAACAAACTAAGGATCCGGTAAAATAACAGAATATGTTTCGCAGCAATCACTTTGGGCTTCGTGTATAGTTAACAATTATTCCAGGAGCGTGTGTTGGATATGAGATGGTAAATAGCCAACGAGGTACGAAGCGCCGAGTTGGCTATAAATCATCTCATATCCAACGAGCGCGAATGGAATAATTGTTTTATTAAATTTAATGAGATTTCCAAAACCTTCAATACTTGAAAATTCTCAGGTTCGCTTCCCCCACAAATTTTTCAGCTCGGTAACACTTTCCATATAAGGTCATTCGGTATATGCATGAGCTGATAACCGAGATTGAGTGAACCAATCAGAACGCTAGAAGCGCAATATTCGAGGTTGAAAATTTAATAATATTGAATAGCTTCCTCCCAACCAGCGAATAGTGTTTTTCGCGCGCTCTGACTGGTTCCCTAAGAAGTGAATCCAGGATATTCAAAGATTAGCGATTAGGAAAAACATGATGGCGTCGCGGTTTCCAAAATGTGTCAGCAAAGCTGAAATTTTAGAAATAAATGATACGCCAGTTCCCGAAAAAGTCAACAAAATTTGGTGTGAACGTATTTCGAGGTAAGTTTTAGTAATTGTTTGATTCATGAACAACTTTTTCAAATAAATTGAAAGTGTCACAACTAAATCGCCGGCGCGGCGACACGAAGTTGCGTGTATCCATATAAAATAAACTACCGATTTTAAGATACATAAATAAACAAAATTATCTCGCTCTTACAGAGTGCATGGTTGCAACAGCAGAATGAGTTCGAAACATAAGTGGAAAGAATGCCAAAGAGTGAGCTCAACAAATGTTTGCAATATGCGTGCGGCAGCTTGGCTTTTGATGAGAAAAAAAAAATTAAAAAGAAGCATGTTTCTCACTGATTCGCTGGTTGGGTATATGCTAACGTTATTATTCACCTCAATGTCGGTGAAAGCCAAGTATATTCACCTCCACTTCGGTGAATAATTACTCACTATTCACTTCCCTTCAGCGAATAATTGTTTTAAAATTATTCAGTTTCACATATCAGTCCGAGTTACATCTACGTAACTAGCCTGATCAACACGAATCCCAGGTATTCAGTTTGTTTGACATACTATTTTAGCAGTTAAGAGTTAAACTTCTTAACTATGATTAGTCTTAGCAGTTTGTGCTATGTGTAGCATTGACTGTATACAGTTTTTGTTTACTTCAGGTGCAATGGATTCAGTTGCTTCTCAAGGAAAAGATCAGAGAGAAAAAACGTTACAACAAGTACTTGGACGCCAACAAAATGAGATCAGTAACTGTTTTGATGCAAGAAAGAATATAAGAAGGAAACTAGAAGGTGCAAAAGCTCTTCTTGAACGTCAGAAGCAGGCAGTTGTGATTGAAGAGGATGCAAAAGAAAACTTATTTGAAAGAATGCAGATTGAAAACGCTGAAAGAGACCATATAGAGGAAACACTGCTAGAATGTCAAGCTGTTATAGCAATGGAAGAGAAACAGCTTAAAGATGTGTTATTTCAGCTAAGAAATGGAACGACTGATAAAAATAAGTTGTCTGGGTTTTCTTCAAGCCCGCGAAGAGAAAGAAGAATGAGCATTATCGAATTAGAAGAAAAGAACAGAAAAGCTATAGCGCTGATAAAACAAAGCGAAGAAAGACAAACTGCACTTTCACTAGCACGCGTAAATGAGCGGGATTTAAGAAAAAGTTTAGAAATCAGGAAAAACTCAGTGAGATCACTTAAGTTAGCAATTTTAAAGAAAACGGACGAGCTTATCAGCATGGATCAACTTTTGCTTAAAACTTTGGAGGACATAAGGCAACTGAAGAAAGCTATTCGCCAAAATGAGTTTGATCTGTTCGATATCCAACGAGAACTTGAAGAAACCGAAGAGGAAATAAAAAGGACAAAGAAAGGAATTCATGTTCAATTTAGTAAACCAAAACTTGCTATTTGGAAGTCAAAAGAAAAACATAAACGAGACCCGATGCTGAGAGTTTCTTCTTTGGAGGTACGTTTTTTTACACACTTATTGCAAACCAAATACAGCAAAAGCTATAAGTCTCACTTTTGTGCCGCGCGCAAACGGTTTCAACATTTGCTTCAACATCCATTTGATTTTTTCCGAACAGCAACTGATGAAACCGTTTGCCACCCCCTTTCAAACATCTTGAAACATTTTTTTTTTACCGATAAAAACATTTAAATTTATCTAGGCGTTCCGATACTAATCACTCCGCTATTACAATGCGTTTAGCAGTGTTTAAGATCGTTTCAAATGCCGCGACTACTGATTGTCTTGCTTAAGGGCATAAGAGTGTCTCTTGCTGATAATTTAATGTTCCTGCACTGATTTAGAGAGTGAAGACAAGAGACTGTAGCAATGAAAATATTTTGTGTTAAATTAGTGTGCTGATTTGGAAGTACTTATTAAGGTATAAAGCATGGCGCAAACGTTTGTTAGACTGCGCCTTTTAATCTGCTAACAAATGTTGGAGGCAGTGTGTATTTCATTAGTTGAGCTCTGTGCAAAAATCCAAAAAACATATTATTAGGTCTTAGATTAACTTATCCCAAGATTTATCGGAATCTTTAGATTCGGGGTTGCAAGTTATGTTTTTGGAATAATGTTGTTGATGTTTTGATTTTAAAATTGTTGTACTACACTGTCTACAGCTTTGTTACAAGCACGTTGGCTCTGATTTGAAGCGCTGTGCAGATTTTAAACTTTTACAAAAGCTCTACCTATCGAAAACTAGCACTGCAACGTCTTAGATGTATTTCACTGGTTAAAAGCCATGTTTTTACGAAATTTGCTCTGAACACCAAAAACCTCGAATGTTCTTTTTTTTTTTTTTAAATTTAATATATATAAAAGAATAATTAATACAAATATAGACATATAGACATATATGAAAAAAAAAAAATTTAAATATAACAATGTGTGTTTAGCTTAGGTGCCTGAATAGCGTGCAATGCGACTATTAT
>JAOCPT020568820.1:0-10793 GCA_026546935.2 Palythoa grandiflora | reverse complement strand
GTAAGTAAGTAAGTAAGTAAGTAAGTAAATAAGTAAGTACGTAAGTAAGTAAGTTAGTAAGTAAGATAGTAAGTAAGTATATTAAATAAGTTAGTAAGTAAATAAGTAAATAAATAAGTAAGTAAGTAAGTAAGTACTTAAGTCAGTGAGAGTTATTCTACTTACCTGTGTGCAAATCCACCTCATTTCCAATTCCAAAAAGATGCCACCTCACTTTGTCGCCAACACACAAATTCAGCCCGGGTGCATTTCCATAGAGAAACCCGTTTATCGAATGCATTTTATTTGCTTCCTTAAAATCTTCGTTTTCTTTCATTGTTTTGGCTTTTGCAGGCTCTGAACAATACGTGTCGATATTCTTGTCGAGAAGCCAGCTCATGTTTTCATCGAGCACAGTGAAGAGAGAGATGAATTCCTTGTCGATGTTTTTACGTTTGCCTGATGGGTCTAGATGGCCCTTTTTACAAGTCAGCAACGGACCTGCAGAGTTTTACAGAAGAAAACTGCAAGTTATTAGAGACTTTTGACACGGGATTTTTAAATCGCGGGATCCTGCAAACCGCTAACCGCGGGAAGTTACAGGACATTACCCTTGTGGTCACATTTGCATTCTGCAGTTCGCGTTTCAGCCTCATGACTCCATTCTTCCGGTAAGTTATTTACGACAGTTCTTTCAGAACTGAACTTAATAGTTATGTTTCCTAATGCGATAGCTCTTTGTTTAATGTAATTTCAAAGATCAAATTGACGTCTTTTGAGTAATCTGAAAGTTTGAATTGGGACATGTGGTAGAAATGAAAAATCCAACATAGCGTCACAATTCAATGTTCTCACCGTTGAACCAGAAAGCCTTGCTTAAGTTGAAATTTATTCAAACTTCAAACTGCGGAAACCTAACCGCAAACTGCAGATCTGGGAGGGTTGCAGACTCCTGATAAATGCCACGCAGCGACGAGTTGACGAACTCACAGAAAAATGCTGCTAGCCATGAAACTTCAATTTTTTTGGTTTTCAAAATGACGGTATCAAATATATATTTAACTAGTAACTATCTTGATGCACTTCGCCTTTAGTCCCCCCTTTTTTGTTCCATTGTAAGTAATATTGGCAATGGCAAATATATTGACTGATATTCTTGCCGTCTAACCTAATCTACGTAACTCGACCAACATAGCCATTTCTAGGTAGCAATGATCTTTACCTCAAACATACAAGTTTCTTCTTCTCACTTATCATTTCATTACTGCATGTATAGTAACAGAGGGCACAGTAAAATAGTTTTTGCTGTTGTTGTTGTTTTAAAGAGCAGATCTTAATAATCGGGGTTTTTCGTGTGCCGACTGTTGTCGAGTCGGGATTCGGGAAGCAAAATTGGAATAATCCCAGAAAAATCGGATAGGTTGGACACACTGGTAACTGGAATGCAGTATGACATAACTGGGTTGCAGTATGAGGCAACTAGAATGCAGCATGACTCAACTGGAATGCAATATGACGCAAATGGATTGCAGTATGGCGCAACTGGATTGCGGTATGTGGCAATTGGAATGAGGTATGACGCAACTGGGATGCACTGTGACGCAACCGGATTGCAGTATGACGCAAATGGATTGCTTTAGGAGACAAAACGTCATTTGCACTGTAATTTTTTACATACCACACTCATCACTGACACTAAAAAACGAACATGCGCACTTGCAGATAGACAGTTTCATGTCTAACATACCGATAAGTCCAGTATTGGTGTCTTTTACCGCATCAACGTGAGAGTGATAGATCCAGGTTAAACAGTCATCATCTGAATCGGTTGGAGCATGACTATCGCTAACTATCCAAGTGTATGTATGAGTCCCTCCAGGCACCACATGGTCATCTTTTTTATCTTTCTCCGAGCTCTTGTCATCGTATATAGCACCCTCTGAGCCCTTATCGTAAAACACGCCATGAGGATGCACAGAATAATTCCTTCAGGATTAAGCAATGGTAGAGAAACGATGTGAACTGGAATGAATTAATATTCTAACGTATAGTAAAAAACTTAAGATCATGTTTTTTTTTTCTTGAAAATTCAATATTTAGTCTTATTTACTTCATAGTGAGGCTAACACTGTGCAAAAGGAATCTGCAGTCATTTAAATCAGCGGCAACTAGTAATGCGAAACTGGTCTATTTTTGGAAATGTCGCTCGGAGCGTTTAGGCGGTACATACCTTCCTGCCATGTTCTTGAACTGCACAACAATGGTGTCCCCGACCTCTCCGTATAAAATCGGACCAAGAACGCCCAGGTGTTCTGGATGCGGCTTCGGTGTTTTGAACGTTCCATCTTCGTATTCGCGATAAAGTACCTTTTTGTAGACCTTTCCAATTGTGGTCTTTCCTCTTGTGACGAACACTGCCGCATTACTAAATTATAGGGGCAAAATGAAAATATTTTTTTTGACAATTGATGAAACAAGCGATAAGATAATATCACGTTATGTCACGTAATTATCTGCGCAAAACAAGGCAGTACAGGGACTGCAAAGATGGCATCGATTGTTTTGAGTAGACCTTATTCGCTGGCCTCAATGTTTTCCCAATACAGTCCTCTCGGGAAATAAGGTTTTTTGTTTCAGATGCGGTAATGAAGAGCACACGGAAGAATGTTCCGCTTAAACAAATAATATTATTTCCCAATAGGACTGTATTGGGAAAACATTGAGGCTAGCGAATGAGGTCTATAGCGTTGCATCTTTCACATCTCTTGCATTTCAGTGCGTTGTGTCGCGTTGTGTACGTGGTACGTGTACGTGAGCTTGTTGTATTGTGTTGTGTGCCTTTTATGCGTTAATGTGTTGTGCTTTATTGCGTTGTGTTGTATTGTATTGTGTTGTGTTGTGTAAGTGGTACGTGTACGTGAGCTTGTTGTATTGTGTTGTGTGCGTTTTATGCGTTAATGTGTTGTGCTGTACTGCGTTGTGTTGTGCTGTGTTGTGTTGTGTTGTGCTGTGTTTTGTTGCGTTGTGCTGTGCTGAGTCAGTATTACTTTGTGTGTATGTAATTTGTGTGCGCATTATTTTGCGTTGTGTCATGTTGTGTACGCGTTGGTTGTTGTGTTTTGTTTTGCTGTGCTGTGTTGTGTTGTGTTGTGTTGTGTCATGCTATGATATGCTACGCTACGTTGTGTTATGTTATAATACCTTACGTTACGTTAGTTACCTTATCTTATCTCGATAGATCGACGGAGAGAGAGAGAGAGAGAGAGAGAGAGAGAGAGAGAGAGAGAGAGAGAGAGAGAGAGAGAGAGAGAGAGAGTTTATTATAAAAGTATTGCAACCTACAGGTTGAATTAAGCTAATATTTACAATATAAGTTGAATAAAAAATGTTATCAAGTACATAAAGTACAACTATATATATTTAAAAGGGAAAAATCTAAAATCAATAAAATCAAAAGAAAAAACAAAACAAAACATGAATAAATTAGGCCTTAAGGGCATTATGATTATCTTATCTTATCTTGTGTTGTGTTGCGTTATTGTTGTTTCGTGTTGTGTTGTCACATTGCCAGAGAGGTGTAACTTACAAATTACAAGCAAATTTCTAGAAAATTTCTAGATAAGCGACGCTCATTTTAAGGACAAAATAATTAGGGCACTCAAAACACTTACCACTGTCGGCCCTACTTGGAAATTAAAGAAATACCTACAGAGAGCTATTGACATGAAAGAAGAGGCTCCATTATATATAATTAGGAGTTTGTGGGCACAAATACCAGCTGCAAACTTTCGAAACTTATATGTGTTTTGTTCTCAATGGCTATTATTAGTACCTTTATTAATTCCACGAATTGAAAAAATGGAAGATGTTTCTTGTAAAAAAACACTGTCTTTTTGCATAGCATATATATTGCCATAATCTTGGCTGCTTCTTTAATCTATCAATTTATTCTTACGGATATCACTGGCTATACTGCAAAGTGCTACGAACACGTTGAAAAATGGCAGGAAAAATGTAAAATACTTATTCATACTAAAAATAATATTGGATTGTTTTCAAGTGCCGAACATTTTGGCCCTCAGACGCCACTCTTGGTATTGTGACTTTCTGCCAGTATTTGCATCATTATTCATAAGGATTAATGCACGAAAAGAATTGTTGTCTTTATTATCAATCAGCTTTGTTTGTAATCATCAGATATTATAATTAATATGTTAATTAGTTATTTTTACAAAATTAACAGTAGTAATACAGCGAAATTTAGTTTAACAGTGGTTTCTGATTGAAACTGTACATGTCCTGCAGTTCAATATTTTATCAACGAGGGAAGGCTCGTGAAAATTCGAATTACGAAAGGCAATACAACGTCGACAGCTCGCGGAATAGAACAAAGGCATGAGAGCAAATTATTTGACCTATTCAATACAGTTTTTTGAGAGGTTCGGTAGAGGTTATGCAAAATATTTTGTTTACTTAATAAGACCGCACAGAACCAAATTTAGAAAACGTTTCCAATTCCATCAAAGTATGGGAGTAGTGAAGAGAACAGCGACTTTGTTCTGACTCGAAAAAGCGAAAACACATTTCCCAAAATCCCACGAGATCAAATATAAACCTTTGCCTTTGGCTTTACAACTACTTGGTAAACAATCAACATCATAAACCAGTCTAGATCAAGCTGATATCTATCCAACTTTTAAATGTCACAACATCCCCGAACTGAAGAATCTGATATATTGCTCTCATTGGTATCAAATATAGCCACGCTTTGATTTTAGCATTATGTAACCAACTCGGCACGAGGCCAACACTGAATTTTGGACATGGGCAGTGCTCAAGAATAGAATTGGATATACAGAATTGAATAGACAGCAAACAACAACGTATATTCCTTTAAAACATACTTAAAGGATTTGTGTGCTAACAACAGTAACTAGGAAAAACCAAACAGGAGAGTTTAAAAAATACAACAATTTATACACAACAACATGTCCTCTCAACTATTATACGTAATATTTTTAATAGCCTGTAGTATTATTCCAATTATACATCTGATTTAATCACGGCGTAGTGGATCTCTGAAAGTCTGAGACAGTCTATTACATGTACTATCTATAGATAACTCGTGGGAAAACGATTGTTTATAATAGCTTTATGAATATTCATTGTCTACACCTTTTTTTATTATAGGGATTATTTTTCGGCAGAAGCTGAATGTTTTTAAATATTTTGAGGATTTTAGCCTCAAATGTTCTGAAAATGCCCTTAAAATAATCATACGTATTTGGTTATTGGTGGACACACTTTTTTATATGAGAGTAACTAGATATAAAAACAGCGACACTGCATGTGTATCTAAGGGAAGCCTCGCTGCAAAATCGATATGTGAGGCTTCCCTAAGAAGATACGAGCTTCGATTTTTGATATACACGTAGATGGAGTGAAACTGAAAGAGAAAATAATGAGTTCTGCAATCAAATTGTTCTTGTAAAATTTTCATGTCTTTTACTCTGGTTGTAAGCCATGTTGCACTATCGACTATTTGATGCAATCAAGCAAAACAAAGTTTTCCGCCATTCCTCAGCCTCGGATGTGTTTTTAGCATGTTCTTAAATTTTGGCCGACTTTCAGCCTGACGTTCTTATAAAAAAGATTCCCATAAAAACGAGTTTATTACGGACGAGAACTTGTGAGTTCGAGTATGGATGGATTAACCGAAATTTCTACTACTCCCATTGTTTTTCTGTCTCCCATGTTTTATCACGACGTTTGTCACGAAAATATTTTTATTCCACCCAATGACGGAAGTAGTTTCTTCAAAGATGCTTTTTGAAAATCGTTGAAGTCAGTGTCAAACCACATTTTAATTTTGATTATCTATATGAAAAACATTTCTTGTTTCTTTCACTTGATCACTACTCCATTCTCCCTGATTGATTGTAAACAAGCAAACAAAAAAGCTTAAATTATAATTTAATGTTTTTGCTATTGTGGTCATAATTCCCCCTAACCATTCCTCTCACCCTCTCTCTAATTTCAATTTATTATTGGCGAGTCGGCATTATTCAGTAAAAGAACCTAGCTAGTTTAAAAGTGCCTGGTAGTCTAAAATTTGCCATTTAGACACCCTCTATACTGGAACCTCTTTCTTCAGTAATAATTTGAAACAGGTTTATATTTTCTAAAATATGTTAGAGTTAAGTGTAAATGGACAAGGCATTACAGTACATGCATGTTATCGTTTGAAGAAGGACTCCAAAATTCATGCGATCAGTGCTTCAATTTTTCTTATTATGTACAGTAATTTTGATATAAATACTTTTTAGTAAGCAGCTTTTATATAGGAAATGGCTGAATACTATCATATTCTATTAACTACAGTTATTTTGTTCTACATTTGTGCTAGTTACCATGATTTCTAAAAGACCTGTTTAGGCTAACTTGGAAGATTGCAGGTTCTTACTCGGGGGTTTTTACTGTATCGGTGTCGCAACAAACAGTGCTCTCCACACGCAATTTATAAATCTTGAGCAATATTCAAATAGCAAGTTTTAAAAAGACTGATATATGGGTTCTGATAAGTGCTCTATCGGTGGCAGTGGGGTTTTGATATCTGTAAAAGTATAACACAACTGTTGCATAAATTTCTTTTATGTTTGTGATTATGCATAACTCGCACTTTGTGTTCTTGTTTTCTTTCCTAAATATTTCAAAGTTAACACATTAGGGAAAAGAAAATTGATGTCATGTTTCTCGTCAACCATTTCCAGAAAATTGGTGAGGAAATTTTTCGTTTTTCATTATTCATTAGTTTTCAATATTGGACAAGTATATGGTCGTTTTGAAGCTGTTTTTTTAGTATATAGCATCATTGATATTGAAGAAAACAGGGCAGAGTGAGTATCCTTTAAACAATAATACACCCCGAGTTTATTCTGGGGAGATTTATTTGTTTTGCTGTATCAAAAAAGGTAGTAAATTCAGAAATCCAATCGTACAACTTTTAAAGCTTTTATGGATTCAACATGTAGCGAATGCAAATACTACATGGATTGCAAAAGGAAGAATATTTCTCCCTACTAAAAAATGCTCGATTTATAGGAAGAATTAGACTAACTCGCAAAAAGGTGCACACGTTCTCACTGCCACTAACGTTGGGGAGAAGGCAAGCAGATTATCTGGGTTTTTCTCGACATAGATACTCCACCGGCTCTTGATATTTGCAAGAATGAGCTGTCAACTGCAGAGAACGCACTACAACAACGCAGGAATTCCGATCACCAAACCAGCTTTCAGGTTTTCGAATATTTGGCAAAAGGTCAAGCTATCGTTGCGTTCATCTATTTCAACTTTGGTCCACTTCACAATAAACCTTCATTATTCATAATAGACACAGAAATTATCATTTCAATTGGTTGTTGTTGTCACAAAGACCTCGATTTGCTCGGTTGAATAACAAAGTGAAGCGAAGCACGAAGCACAACCCTGGGGTGGTACTCCCAAAAAATATTGGTAGGTGTGTGCCGCCCGCTTCCCAAAACCCTTACCCTATTTAGGATTAAAATATTTCATTTTTCCTTACCCTATTTATGACATGACGAAAGAAGAAAAAACTAGCTTCCTCTAAAAAATCAAATTTAAGGCTAGATTGCAGAAATTAACACTGAAATAAGAAATTAACATTGAGGCAAATGGCTAAAATCGATACCCCATTTGTGACCAAAACGGCTGAAAAACCACAAATGGCAAAAATCAATACCCTATATATTTATGACCAAAATGGCTAAAAAACCATACCCTGTTTATGAATTTAGTTTGAAAAAGTAGACCCTATCGGGCGGCACATACCCGGCAGTACAGTCAAAATATGGCAGTACCCCCCTCCCCCTTCCTCCGGGTTGGACATGTGGTTCACGCGATGAAATCGAAGTTGAAACTTGTAAGCCTCGTTCTGATGTGCATGCCAACGACGATTTTTTGATCGAGAAAAAGCAGGAAAAATATTTTCCAACCAAAAATTTGTGATCAAATTGTTGATGAACCATTTTAAAATATCTTTGTTTTTCAAAAAATAATGAATAATGAAATTTTCCACGCGGTGGCCACAATCCCATGCGGGAGCTGATGAGAAACATGACATCAATTTTCATAATGGCCTTACAATAGAAACAGAGATTGGTCCACAACATCCCACAGCATAAATATATTTTAAAACTAGAAATAACCAAAGGTTAAGAAGTGCGGGCGAGAACATTTTGTATGCAATCATTTTCGCTACAGCAGAAGCCCACGTACAGGATTTCCCATAAGGCTGGCATTTGTTATTGCCAAAATATAATTATATTGGTTCCCAGTTGCAGTCCAGGCAAAGGTGTGGATTTAACAGCAAGTTCTTGCGTTATTTTAATGCTTAAATCAAACATTTTGCCACTGTATTTTTAAACAACGCCAAAACATGCCGTGAAATTTCACAACTTTTTCTTTGACTGGACCGCAACTTCCGGCTTCCACTACCAAAAATTTTACAATTGTATTTTTCACGTGTGCAAACGTGATCAGGTGATTCGAAACTTCTCGAAAACGGAACGAGGGATTATCAAGCGATTTTGGCAGAACAATCGAGATTTTATGTCAGGATTAGATTACGTGCTCCCTTTGTAGCCCTCAACAATGATATTGTCGAAAAGGCGGAAGAAATAAAAGTGAACAGAAATCCACATACATAGTTGCGTAGCGTAGTTGGTTTTCAACGTTACACAATTGGTTTTTGGTTGAGGTCAAACTCCGTCGACCAGTATTTGCATCGGTTGACTGGTTCTAAAACAAGTTGAAGTTTTTCAAATGTGAACTGGAATAATCCGAACTGTCCTCTTAATTACATGAATGCTAGCATGTCAGATCATACCCGTAATGAACATATTTCACCAAAAATAATTTAAAAAACATTCAATTTGTAAATTCGAAACATGAATGAACGAGGACAATCTAAAAATAATTAGAAATGTGGTGTAATACTTGAGCAGATATTGCCGTTTCACTGCGTTACATTTGTTTCATGTTGTGCACTGCATGTATTTAAAGTTAACAGCAACGCAATACCTTTCCTGTTCTTCCTCAAAACAAGTAAAAACTGAAGGTTTCTGAGACAGAAGCAAGCTTTGTTCTCGTCGAAAACTAATGCTTTTACTATAAACCATATTCAGTTTAAGTGGATGTAAACCTAAAGCAAGCGACCGGGCCTTCAGAGATCTATTCTTGAAAGTGTAAAATCAATTATGTTGCATCAAAATGCACCGCGTGTAATCAATCAACTCCAAACAGATCTGTGTTTGAGGGGAAAAACAAAAATCTTTTTTCTGACTAACCTGTCTTTTTGCAGATCTATTCCGTTTACTCGATTCTTGCCGCTTGGTGCATAATCCCAATCTTGCTCTATAGCAGCAATGAAAAACTTACGAACATTACTTCCTGATTTGCGACCGTCAACCACACTGGCTTCTTTCACGATCTGTATGATAGCACTATAAACAAATAGAGACTTCAAGCTCAAAACTAGCTTCATTTTTAGTTTAGCGTATCGATTTTCTGCAAAATAATTAATAACAGTACAGGTTTTGGCATGAAGAAATCAGTTGCAACCACCCTTTTCTTTGCTTATACGTTACAATGTAGGGGGCAGTGCTGACAGGAAACCCGGCGACTCAGTCGCTGTGCATGTGTCAGACTGACAGGATGTTATCCAATATTATAAAGGATTCTGGATATTTTCCAAAATGTGATGAAGGCTTGTCAAAACTTGAACATTGAGAAATTTGTTATTTTTCGGCAGTTCTCTAGAACTAAAAACGACACCGATTTATTTTCATTTGCTGTGAAAATTTAGTCAGTATTAATTTTTTATGCTACAGCGATCAAGCGCCCAACCTTAAACCGTGCTGAAGAGGTCACTAATTTATTTTAGACTTATAATCATCCTTTGTTACCAACTTTAAAATATCTATGATTTATAATAGAATACGTTAATGAAAAGGAATCTATTTCTAGGCAACTGGCTACATAAACACTTCAGATTATTCATCCAGCCTTCCTGTTTTCTTCTGTAATTAAACTGACGGATAGCAAACCGAAAGTAAGGCACAAAAACAGTATCGCATGTCCCTGTCGGAAAAAGCCTTGCGGCTATACTTATCTTAATGTTATCAATAGTTTTCAGTTGAATATTCAAAACTTGCATGCTGGATATGAATATTATATTATCTATTTGTCACGCCTCGACAAATCTCAAGCGGTATTGAAATATTTGCTGTCAGTTGCTCTGAGATTGAGTGACGTTCCGATACAAAAAGAGTCAACAGATCAAAGCTGTCAAGCGAGCGCGAGCAGGGGCGTTGTTTTCGTTTGAACAGAGCTCGGAGACAACGAACAGTCATCTCAGAAACTACATGCACACGAGAATGGTTTGGTCTTCGCAACATCTTGTTTTGGCGCTTGTATTTTGTGCTACAGTTTCACAAACATTTGGTAAGTACGTTAACACAATTTTAAATGAGAGTTAAATCTGTATCCTAGGTAAAATTTTGATAACTCAAATGGTGCAGTAAGCTCTTTTACTGAGCAGAGCAACAGAGTGTACATTTGTAATCAATTCTTGCTTTTATTGTTTATTTCGCTTCATTTTTCAACTTTGACTGTTACTATATGCGAGTAAATAATTGTTACAGAAGCGCTTCATCACGTTTGTAAATTTATCGTTTAGTTCTGGAATTGTACCAGACCAGATGAAAATATCACGCGTGATTCCATTGTTTAAGTCA
>JAOCPT020568769.1:0-10794 GCA_026546935.2 Palythoa grandiflora | reverse complement strand
TATTTTAGATCATTCTGATGAAGCCTTACACCAGAGAAGGCGAAACGTAAATGTATCTTTTAACTTTTTTACCGCGTGTAAACCGTAAAGCGTTTTATAGATTTTTATCTTTTTTAATATCACTTTTATCATGTTTTATCCACGCGAAAACCTGAAGACAAGTAATAAATACTTAACTTTCACACACGCGAGCCGGAAACAACAAGCCCAGCTGGGAGAGTACTTATTAAGTCCCAGCCACGATTCGGCAACTTTTTGAAGGACCAAGCTGGCATGGAATGTTCTCAAGAGTAGTATCTATTTAGGGCATATATTTTGATATTTACGAGGTTTTGTCTTTCCTTGAAACAAAATCATCTATCCATATCAAGGTTGATCTTAACTGCCTGTGTGTTTCTTATGGCTATAGTGTATGATTATAGAAATTTGTTTTTCTTTTGCGTGTTTGCGTGAGGAATTAAGGTTGTTTGTCGTTTATCATAAAAAATATTTCACTCATACAATACTTAAGATCATTTCCAGTTCATCAGTTTTCAGTTCTGCGGCTAAAAGCAAATTTTGCCGGAGGTCTGATATCAGTTATATATTTTGCGGCTAAATTCGGAACTGCATAACAAGCAAATTCTTTATAAAAGAACTCATTCAAAATAAAGCCGAAATTTTCTTGAATGGATTCCAGCATTAAAAAAGAAACATATAGAGGCCACTATCTATTTCAGTATATAAATCTTACAGATACTTGTACATTTTAGATCACAGAATTTCACGTAATGCAATTTTTCAGTAAAGCCACTATACGATATATTTGTGGGTTTTTTTTAATTTTAACAGATAAGGTGTTTTACCGTTTTAAAGATAAATCTAAGAAAAGACAAAGTTTTGGTGAGAAAGGGACCATTTTTTTGTCAATATTCTTTTATCTTATTATTTCATACAACACAAAAACATCGCGATAGAATTTGCACTTCACACAAATTAGTGAGTCGAGGGGCGCTAAAGTACAGAATTGCCAAGCATATTGTTTGTGTTCCAAAATATTTTCATTATATTACCTCTCTCCCTCTCTCTCCCACTCTTTGTTTTCTTCTTTTCTCGTTCAGTTTTTTCTTCACCAGGCAAGTATACAAATAGGAACCTATTTCTAGACCCCATACAGCTACGAATAATTTTATTTATTTCAGTGTAGCAATATGAACATTATGTAGCAGTGATACAAGTAACCAATTTTAACATATACAAATACGTTTATCTCAATTGACAATTGTTCCATTGGGAATGACCGAATGTGTCAGTTTTATCTTCACTGTCTCGGATTTAACAAAGAGGAAATTATGCGTAGAAAAAGAACTCAACGCCGGAAAAAGAAAACCGAGCTCGTGATGGTAATTGGACATTCGATCTTCCGTATAAACCAGTCGGACTATATATTGTAGAGTTAACGTTGTTTCTTGTTTATCATAAAGTAGAGTTCTCTCGAGCAATACAAGACCTGCTTCCAGTTCAACAGTTTTCTGTTCCGCGTCTGAGAGCAAATTATCATAAATTAAATATCATATATTTGGGAACATAAATTTGGAACTCTATCTACGAACAAAGTAATTCTTTAAAAAAGCCTCCATTCAAGATAATGCAGAAATTTTCTTGCATAGATTCCAGAATTAAAAAAAAGAAATATCCTACAAACATTATCTATCTTAGTAAATATATCTGCATGATTCTCTCTCTTTTTTTTCTCTCTTCTTGTTCAGCTTTTCTTTTTCAACCGCAGAGACAAAGACAGAACTCGCAGAAAAAAAAAAATCTGTATTTGAGTTCTCTATCGTTGCGGAAGCCGAGACGAGAAAAAAAATTAGATCATGTCATTGTTAGGGTGTCAATAGATGAACTATGTTGTCTATCTCTGTGATGCCATAAGTATCTAAGGTCAGAATATGATTGACGGTGCCGTAAAGTCAACAGGCATGAGTCTTAATCGTGAGAGAAGACACCGCCATCTTGACCGCTGACTTTCACTTCATTCTGGACAATTCATATTAGAAAAAGTTAATGTTCATCCGTGGAAAGGGATGTCAAATCATTGGTCCAGTCTCCTAATCCTTCAGTCCGCTGTTAGAGGAATCATAAGAGCCCACATACTGGATGATAAGACTAGGATCATTGTACTTTGTTTGGCACAAAGGACATTAGTTTATAGTAATATTTTTTTTTCGAAAACAGCGTCGGCTTTGGCGGAATGTACACGTAAAAGTAGCGGTACCAAAATTATGCCATAATTGTCAATATATAAAAGTTAACATACAAAACAACGACACGAGAGGCACTCTTATTCCTAAGAGAGTGATAAATTATCAGTATAATTGTTGTAGTTGATTCAAATACTGAGCCAACAATATTTTGAAAACAAAATACGTGTGGAACTACTTGTCTTTATAGACACACTAAAAACCACATATTCTAATTAACCTCGTGCTAAAGGTCTCTAATGTCATCTGTCAAAGGGCTTCCCGGTAGATTAGCCTAGCGGTTATTGTAAAATTATTTTGTTAAAAAATGTTAAGTGGTGGAAAATAAATTGTTGTTTTCATCATAATCACTTCAAAGCAACCCTTTATTTCTACAGTACACTTTCCATGGAAGCATAAATTGTCACAATACTATTACTGGAATCCCGGCTACCTTTGGCTTAAAAGCTGATGATTTTCTTAATTTTAAGTCTAAAATACTATGCATATTTAGATAGCATTATATTAAGATCACTAAGCGACAAGAATGCAAATAAAGGTTTTGATCTTGAGTGAAAGTTTGTGGGTTTTCTTATGATGTCTATAAAGACAAGTTGTGTCATAAGTGCTTCTTAACCAAATATTGTTGGGTCAGGATTTGAACCATAACTGCAACAACTACTGTATAATGATAACTGTAACTCTTTAGAGAAGTCATGGGTGACCTGACAATCTATTTTGTCATTTTGTGCGTCTTATGATGTTATTTCAAGAGTATTGCTGTATTTTGAAGTTAGAACACACATTTTGTCTTTCCTTGAAATTAAATGGAATCTACCCATTTAAAGGTTGATTTTAGATGCCTACATATTACTTTTGAATATAGTATATGATTGAAAGCTTTTGGGTCGTTTTAACGAACTACATCCATTTTATCAAGGAAATGACGTGGAATGATGTCGGCAAGAGTAGGACTGTATTTTAAGTTTAGAACACATAAAATTATTTTAATATATAAGAGGTTTTGCGGTCTTTTTGTTGAAATCGAATAAAAAGAATCTATTCATATAAATGCTACCTATGTCTTACGTATGGCTATATGATATTGCATAAACTTCCTTTGCGGTGACGTTTACAGTCTGCAGTTCGTATTTCAACCGCGAGAGCCAACAATATTTTGAAAAACAAAACACGTGTGAAAGTACTTGTCTTTATACAAACAATAAAAACCACTGACTTTGATGCACTGAAATCAATATTTCTGTTTTTGCGACTCAGTATTCTAAAGTTTTTTATAATACTATCTATATACGTTAAAAAGACTAGTATCAGTTCCCAAGTATCTGATATTAAATGTTGAATTCGTTCCCAAAAGTTGCTTTGCGCGAGCAGTATGACTGATAAATAGGAAGCAGGCCATGCATTGTACCAGTGAACTCTATTTTATGATCAATAACAAACAAGTTGAAGCAACGTAAACCGCTAGACGTACGTGCACAAAACAACACAAACTCCTATAAATTTTATCCTACAGCCATAAGTAAGAGGCATCTAAAATCCACCTTCATGTGAGTAGATTCCACTTTATTACAAGGAACGAGAAAGTATCTTTATGTATTCTAAATTTTACAATACAGTTCCACTTTTACCTAGTATACTCTATTCCGAGTCCTTAAAAAATGGTTGTGAGTACGTTAAAGCGACCTGAACTATGAACTTTCAGGTGGTTGGAACTTGAACTGGAACTGTAGCTAGAAAATCTTTCAGAACTCACCTGAGCCTATTAGTTATGTTTTAGTGTGTTAGCTTTTTGCTTAATGTGGTTTCAAAGATCAAATAGACGTTTTTGGAGGACTCTGACTCGTTTGAATTGAGACTTTTAATAGGAATGTAAAATCCAACATGGCGTCACAATTTAATGTTCTCACCGTCTCAGGAAGCCTTGCTAAAGTTGAAATTCACCAAAAAAAAAAACCTCGTGCTAAAGGTCTGTAATGTCATCTGTCAAAGGGCTTCCCAGTAGTTTAGCCTAGCCGTTATTGTGAAATTATAATGTTAAATTATGTTAAGTCGTGGAAAATATATTTTTTGTTGTCGCCATTATCACTTCAAACGCAACCTTTTGTTTCTACAGTTTACACTTTCCATGCAATCATAAATTGTTACAACACTATTACTGGAATCCCGGTTACCTTTGGTTTAAAAGCTGATATTAATATTTTCTATGGCAGATTTAAGTGTTCAACTTTCTTCATTCTAAGTCTAAAATATTATGCATGTTTAGAAAGCATTATATTAAGATCACTTTTGAATACTACGCAACAAAAATGATTGGGGTCTAACTAGACACTCAACTGCGGTTGAAAATCCAAACTACAGTTACCAAATAAAATCAGATCTTGACCATAGTTGAACATTTAAGGTGGATCAAATGGCATGTGATGCATCATCAGATGTAAATTTGTGTGTTACTGGTAAAATGGTACTTGAAAAATATCATGAAATTTGACATATCAGACAGGTCTCAATCTGTAAACAAACATGGCAACAAAGATAACACAGTTGAGATCAAACTACTGACCAACCATGCTATTTAGGTAGGGTTAACTTTGGTTGAGATTCTTCTCATCTTACCACTGTCGTCATAGCAACTAACTACAGTTCGATTAACCACGCTACCTCCCAAAATATTGGTCTCACTGGAGAAAATCCAACTCTAGTTAACGGGATCAAATTTCGCTTAACTGTGGTCGAAAAATACCTAGTGAGACCCTAACCATGCAAATAAGGTCTTGAGTGAAAGTTTGTGGTTTTTATTATGACGTCTGTATAAACAAATAGTTTCATAAGTGGTTATTACCAAAATATTATTAGGTCAGGGTTTGAACCAATACTGTAAAAACTATAATGATATAATTATAACTCTTTAGAGAATTTTGAATCATTTTGTGCGTCTTGTGTTATTTCATATGTTAAATTTCATCCCCTGGAGAGATATGTAACAAGCCAATCCTAACTCCTAACCACTTTAAAGCTTTTGGGTTGTTTTAATGTGGAAAACCGGCTTTAGTTTCCTTAGTTATGTTTATCCATAGTATTTAGAGCATTGTTAGATCTTACAATTTTTAATAGTTTTTAACTTGTTTGTAATTATTTAGATTTTACATTTTAAATTAGTTTCTTAGTTTTAAATATGACAGATGAAAAGCTAACATGTAGAAATACTGTCAATAAATCGTCATTATTATTATTATTATTATTATTATTATTATTATTATTATTATTATTATTTGTGTGTGTTTGTTTTGTGTACGTAGGTTTTAGCGCGGCGCGATTTAAGGTTGCTTCAACTTGTTTGTTGTTTATCATAAAATAAAGTTCACTGGTACATTGCTAGGCCTGCTTCCCATTCATCAGTTTTCATTCGGAGCGTGTGAAGCAATTTTGATCATGAGCCACCGACCTTAAACAAGCAACTTCACAAAACACAAATACAACTTATTTCTATGAATCATACACTATAGCCATAATTAATTTGTACTATCTAAAATCAACCTTTATATGGGTACATTCCCTTCTATTTCAAGGAAAGACAAAATATGTGTCCTAAATTTAAAATACCACAGTCAGTACCGTTGTATTTCTCGCCGAGAATTCTCTACTCCAGGTTCTTAAAAAAAATTGTAAGTACTTTTAAACGAACCGCGAGTTTTCAGGTGGTTGGGACTTAAGTTTGACATGTTATCTCTCCAGAAGATGAAAGTTGATAAACAAAATAACAACTCGAGACGTGCAAAATAATTCAGATAGACTGTTGGGTCGCCAGTTACTTCTCTAAAGTGTTATTATTATCAACACAAGGGATTTAGTATCACCCAACTAGCGGACTAATGCAAATCCTGTGTTTTGAATTAGCAATAGTCCTTGGGTAGCGAAATTCGCTTGTTTTGAAAACCTACCAAAACAGTGGCGGCCGCTTCGCGTTCGGTGGAAATTTCAAAGGGGACCTTAGATAATTACTGGATAATTCCCATCCAGAAAAGACCAAAAGGGCAACTAGACAAAACTACGAACTTTGTTTATGAATTCAAAACAAATCAAGCTTTACTTTTTTCAAAAGTCTTTTCAAATATATTGTCACTATTTTATTATAGAATGGTTTGCAAACCAAACATTTACAACAATTTAAAACAGTTTACACGGCAAGAGCAGGAAAAAGAAGAGTTCAATAAAAGTCTCAAAATGTTTTTATACGCTGATGTCAGGCGAGAAGACGGCACTGAGTTCAAAGTTTGGCGCGATTGAGCGCGACACTTTCTTTCCGTTTATTTCCAATATTCATTTGCTAAACTTTAATATTGCCTTTTCTGTCCGACTAGTTGGGTGATACTAAAACAATTAGACCCTTCGCCTTTAAGGGCCGCTGGTCAATAGCCCATTCGTCTTCGCCTCCTGGGCTATTATCCGTAACCCTTGCGGGCTGCGGGTTTAATTGTTAAATAGTAGTAATTGGTTCAAAACCTTAGCCAACAATATTTTGGTAAGAATCACTTATAAAACCTTTTTGTCTTTACAGACGTAATAAAAACAACTTTAATTCGCTCAAACCAGACAATGTTTTTACTCTTAGTGCCACCTAGTATTCTTAAGTGGTTTTAAGATAATGTGATCTTAATATGCATAGTATTTTAGACTTGAAATGAAAAAAAGTTGAAAAGCTAAATATAAATATTTATTCATTTTGCAAAAGTTGCTTTGCACGAGCAGTATGAAAACTGATAAATTGGAAGCAAGCTTTGCATTGTACCAGTGAACTCTATTTTATGATCAACAACAAACAAGTTGAAGCAACGTTAACCGCTAGACGTACGTACACAAAACAACACAAACTTCTATAAACTATATACTACAGCTATAAGTAAGATGCATAGGAGTCTAAAATCCACCTTCATGTGGGTAGATTCCGCTTTATTTCAAGGAAAGAGAAAGTATGTGTTCTAAATTTTAAAATACAGTACCACACTTGCAGAGAACACTCTATTCCGAGTCCTTAATGAATGAAAGCCAAAGCGAAGTGAACTATGAACTTTCAAGTGGTTGGAACTTACATTTGGCCTGTTATCTCTCCAGGGAGGAAAGTTAACAAAACTTTACTAAAATGCTTCAGTAGGTGCTGAAATACACAACACAACGGCCATGAAAATGTTTTTAATGTGTTAGCTTTTTGTTTAAAGTGATTTCAAAGATCAAATAGACGTTTTTTGAGGACTCTGACTCGACGTTTGAATTGAGACGTGTAGAATAGGAATGAAAAATCCAACATGGCGTCACAATTCAATATTCTCAATCCTTGCAAATGAAACTGAAACTTACTCAAACCTCCAATGGCGGATCCCTAATCGTAAACTGCAGATCGCGGTTTGCGGTGTACTGGTAAAAACCTCGTGTCTAATGTCAAAGTAGTTTAGCCTAGTGGTTATTTTAATATTATTTTCAGTGTTAAAACTTAAATCACTAAAATGTTAAGTGGTGGAAAATAAAATGTTGTTGTTGTTGTTTTAATCATAATCACTTCAAACGCAACCTTTTATTTCTACAGCACACTTTCCATGCAAGCATAAATTGTTACAACACTGGGCAATTTACAATTGTAAATTCGGTTTACTATAGTAAAAATGACCCCGGCAGAGTTTACAATTGTAAACTTTGTAATGGCAGTGAAATAAAATACAGATGGTGTCCAACTAGTTTTGTCAGTGGTTTCTCTCTTGGTAAACGACAGGATTGTCAAAATGCTTTTAACACATCAAGCATCAAAGCGACATGTTTTCTTCAGTTTGCAGAGTAGACAAAATAGTTGTGTAACATCGAGGACGTTTTGAAACTAGGTTTTTCTAATATTTATTTTGAAGTTGCTATTTCTACATCGAAGATCTTGCCGTCTGCGTTTTCTACTTATTCAAAGGTATTTGACTGACTGAGCAAACGCGGGAAAAATTTTGATTTTATAGCCCTTTCACTTGCTCATCATAAACTAAACTTTCGGAGAAATAGAAGAGATGTCACCTTGGATCGGGCATAGCCATAGGGCAGGAAAGTGTGGCTTTGGAGTTTGGATAATCGTCTGAGCTGCGAAGCTTCTACTAAATAATATGAAATACCATCGATGTAGCTCCGTCACGACATTGCACTTGAATGTTTACTTTTGAAAAAAGATTGACAGATTAAACGTCTAAGTAAACACATTTAGGACTTTATACTAACCCAAAACGTTGCCTTTCGAGGTCGATTTACGAGAGTAAACTGGTTGGAATGGTTGGGGTCTCACTAGACACTCGACTACAATTGAAAATCCAAACTACAGTTACCAGGTAAAATAAGATCTTGACCATAGTTGAACATTTAATGTGGATCAAATATCATGCAATTTGACATATCAGGCAGGTCTCAATCTGTTGACAAACATGGCAACGCCAAAGATAACACATTTGAGATCAAACTACTGATCAACCATGCTATTTGGGTAGGGTTAACTATGGTTGAGATTCTTCTCATCTTACCACTGTCGTCATAGCAACTAACCACAGTTCGACTAACCACTCTAACTTCCAAAAAATTAGTCTCACTAGAAAAAATCTAACTCTAGTTAGCGGGACCAAATTTCGCTTAACTGTGGTCGAAAAATGCCAAGTGAGACCCTAACCATGCAAATAAAGATCTTGAGTGAAAGTTTGTGGTTTTTATTATGACGTCTGTGAAGAAAAATAGTTTCATAAGTGGTTATTACCGAAATATTATTAGGTGAGGGTTTGAATCAATACTGCGACAACTATAATGATATAATTATAACTCTTTAGAGAATTTTGAATCATTTTGTGCGTCACGTGTTGTTACTTCGCATGTTAATTTTCATCCCCTGGAGAGATATGTAGCAAGCCAATCCTAACTCCCAACCACTTTAAAGCTTTCGGGTTGTTTTAACGTACGCACAATCGTTGAAATAGAATGTTCTCGGCAAGTGTGGTACAGTATTTTAAAGATAGAACACATATTTTGTCTTTCCTTGAAATAAATTGGAATTTACCCATATAAAAGGTGATTTTAGGTGCCCACACATCACTTATGCATGGCTATGGTATATGATTTATATTGCAGAAAAGAGTACAAAGTATACAAAATGCTGCTGCCGGTTTTGTCTAGGCTAAATTTACAACTGAATTCATTATCACGGATTGGTGTTAGACTATCGAATTCTATCCCAGGTGGTATCACGGTCATCCAAAAAATACATATCGGATCATCTTTTCTCAATTCTTGAGAGCGAAAATCACTATTTTGATGTCTCCGAATCTATACAGACTTTCTCAAAACTGAAACCGGCAGTTTCGTAATTCTCTATGTGCCACTTCATTTAATATTTAAATAAAAATCCATACATATTACTACCACGTTAGTTTTCTTTTTCTTTTTCCTTTACCATATCGCTTATAGAATTATCAGTGCTGTTCAATTCCTGTATTCTATCTTCAAATATTTTAATATGATTAATCGCCCTGTATTTCTATTTTCTAGTACGTAACGTATATCATCTGTAACCACTGACCTGCCTCGATTAGTTCTGTACTACTTGCAGGCTAGTGGTGTATCTCAACAGTGTAAATATTTACCAATTTGAAATAAAATTGAATTGAATTGAATTGTCTTAATCGTTCCTGCTCGGAAAGAAACGTCCTTGAGCTTAGCTGGCTACCTACGCTGGTAAACACTCAAGTCAACATTCTTAAGTTTGGACACCGATTTTTTAGTGAAGCTTGGCCCGAATACTTGCAATTGCTTAGGCACAATCCCCAACGTACACTGCGCTCTAGTAATCCGCCTGTAATAGAAATTCCCGTAATCAAGGGTACCTTCCAGGACTCTTTCGCAACTTTATTCAATCATCTATCCGCAAAAGTAAGGTGGTGTCCAGATTTTAACATCTTTAAAACGATTGTTTTAAAATTTTAAAGAGTATAGGGCCAGCATGCGCTTAAGTTGAATTTCTTATGTTAAATTTTATGTCGTCTTAGTTTCCTTAGTTATGTTTATCCATAGTATTTAGAGCATTGTTCGATCTTACAATTTTTAATAGTTTTTTTTATCTTGTTTGTAATAATTTAGATTTTAGATTTTAAATTAGTTAGTTTCTTAGCTTTAAATATGACAGATATAAAGCTACTATGTAGAAATACTGTCAATAAATCGTTATTATTATTATTATTCGCAGTATACACATCTGATTGCTGGTTTAAAATATACTAACACAAAGGGTGCCAAATCGTAGCCTATGAATTAGTGTCTATTAAATAATATAATTTATAAAATATATATAGGTATCCTAAAATATAAAGTAAATTTTAAGAAAAGGTAAAATATAATATAAAATATATAAGTATGCCATGAACAGAAAAAAAAACTAAAAACCTTTTATGTAAAAGGTTGTATTCTAGAGAAATCTTTAAAACTATTATTCATGTTTGTGGAAAGTTCTATCTTGTTGTAATTTTAAAGGTCCTTGCAATATTGAGGGTTC
>JAOCPT020568726.1:0-10794 GCA_026546935.2 Palythoa grandiflora | reverse complement strand
AAATCGCCTTTCGAAAGTTACAAGTCCCAGCGATTATTGATATTTAATGATTTAATCAATCCGCCAGTTTCCATACCCCCCCCTTCCTCCGGGAACACTGCTTACACAGTAAAACAACAGCGTCTCAGTGGACCTTAGCCTTCAGGCAACGTGTTGAAAAGTGCTCCAATGTCGACACGATCCCATTTTTGTCCTTTGTTTTCGACTCATATTGAGACTCCTCAGTCACACTCCCAAACTTGTGGAGTCAGTGACAAATTTGGAAAAGTTTTCCTCAGGTCAGTTTGGAGTCAGCATGAAACATTCCGGAACTGCAACTTTTTCCTTTTTCGTTGTTTATTCTTTGTTCTTCTAATTAAGGATGTCTGTTGAAGTTATAATCATACACAAGACCGTAAAATCACGGGGGGAATTTCTCCCTTATATGGGCCATAGCCGATTAGGTATGTACGGCCTCAAAGGGATTTTCAGCCGTTTTGGTCACAAATGAGGGTTGGATTTTATCCATATAAATAGGGTACCAAATTTTGCACTATACAGTCTTGAATTCGATTTTTAGAAAAATCCTCTTCTTCATCATGCCCCCTCCATCCATCCTTCCTACCTAATATAAAGCAGTCTGATGACATCGCATGTCCTTAAGATTGGTTCAAACTAGGGAAATGATTATAAGGAAGGCCATAAAAAGGTGTCATTTTTTTATTAGGTCATAAATCGCCAAGTTTAGTCATAGAGGGTAAGGGGGAAGCGAGCCGCACACCTCTACCAAATTATTTTGGGGAATACTTCATGGAAATTTAGTTTCCCCGACTAAAGGAACTATTTGCTGACTTTTAATAAAAAATTAAAACCTTCCCTAACATCTGACCTCCCCAACATTGAAAAATTCCTGACTTTTCCCTGATGATCGGCAGAAGATGGTCTGAAGTTTTCCAAAAAATGAGAAAACGAGACATAAATCTATTTGGGTTGTATAAATCTGCAACTAACAAACTGCAACCCCTACACGAGTCTCTGTAGCTGAGTGGGTACAGCGTCTTACCGGTAATCAGAGGGGTCATGGGTTAATAACCGTTGGGGATTCAGAAGGTTTTTCTTCTGAGAAAAAGCATGTTTCAACAAGTGTTTCTTCTATAGTTATTTTTCAAGCTGCAGACTGATACTTCACTTACTAATTTATCAACTTATACCCAAAGTTTCATCTATAATAACCAAAATAAGTGACCCGTTCCCTGTGCAAGTTCCTATAGCTCAGTGGGTAGAGCATCTGACCGGTAATCCGAGGGTATTGTGTTTGAGTCCCATAAGGGACTCTTGAAGGTTTGAAGGAAGCTTGAGCCAATAAGAGTATTTCTTTGTATCTATTTGGGTTGTTTTCTTTGTTTGAACTGACGACAGAACATAAATCTTTGTAGTTTCCAAGGTAACTGCAAATTATATTTTTTTTCAACAAACCGAGTTTTGTTTTGTGAACTATTAAAGTGAACAAACTTGGGGAGAAAAATGTGTTAGGTTTTGCAAAAGTATTTTTTCTATAGGAAAAAGAAATGTCAACTCAAATAGAACGAGCCAATCAATCAATCATTGATACATTATAAATATGGACAACAGAAATGTTCACTGCCACAGTTAGTGTGGCCATTCGAGGCAGGTAGTAGCATAATATATGAGGTTTACACTGGAGATTTGATTTCTCTTGATTATTCCAGGACCATCAGGATTACATGAAAACTTATCATTTCTGGAGAAGAAGGATTCCTAATTACTAATTCTGGGGTTTTACCCAGTCTTAGCCTGATATTCATGTAGCTGTGAGACAAAGTGTTTATAAAGATGGCTAGGATGGATCAGCCTGCACAACTGACAACCTGGTTATAATCAGAGTGCCTTAGACAGTTTAAACATTTCTTCACTGACAAATGAATAATGGATACATAAGAGAGCAGAAAATTTATCATGATATAATAAATCTTTATTGGACTCTTTTTTTTTATTATACATTCATGGACACCAAGAGTTGGTCCAAACCCAAACCCAAAATCAAAAACATGTGCACAAAACCTGTGCAAAAATGACCATACTTAGCATAACCAATAAAGCAGCAGCGGATCCTTTATTTACAAATCAATCATAATTATTATGGTTTCTGTCCCAATGCGGCAGCGATAGTAATTGTCTATGACTCCAGCATTTCAATAACCTGGTAAGGAATAAAAAAAAAATTTAGTATTCCAGCTACAATTGATTTTTACCCTATAGTATACTACTAAATTTATACAATCATACTGTGAAATGAAATATTTTAAATCTCTGTTGAGATTAAAAGAAGAATTACTTAGGGATTAACTAAAATTTTTGTTTTTCATTATTAAAGTAACATTTATAAGATTTGTATACAGCCAAAGAAGACTAGGAATGGCAGCTGGTCTGAGTAGAAACCAGGCTTCCTTTAAACTAGTACACTGTACAAATGACGACATTGCTATACTGTTTGAAACCCACTTTAATCCTCATATTCAGAAATGAAAATGTACATTGACCATTTGTAGTCTAAAGTCTAAATCACACAAAACTCAATATTACATGAGATAAATAATTTGAAGTTCTTACCTCATCTGTGGCATATTCCTGTGGACTGATTCCTTCATAGTTGTCAAACGATGGATCAGCACCAGCAGCAAGTAAAATGGCAACAAGAGATTGTAAGCCACGCCCAGCAGCTACATGAAGCGGGGTGCAGCCATCGAATCTCACTGAGTTTACAAAAGATTTACACTGGAATAGCAGCCAGTTGGCCATGCCCAAGTTGTTTAACTCAACAGCAAGGTGGAGTGGGGAACGACCACTTGTACCATCCTAAAATAGCAAAGGAATGTGTGTTAATGAGCTTCAGTGCATTCAAGACATTATAATCATGGCCAGGCCAAAAATTATCTAAATGTACTCAATGACATCCTTTGTGCAAAATTTTCAAAAAGCAACAACATACTTTATAACCTAATTTGGAACTAACTCTTCCCGTTAACAAATTAACTTATCAAAGTAGTTAGTATTTCAAAAATGGTCTCAATAGTAGTAAAGATAAAATTTGTAAACAGACAATGACAATTGAAATCTTAATTACCATTAGCCATTTTCAGTGAGAGCTGATTTATTATAATACAATACAACATGTTAACCCTGTAGAGTAATTATTTAAGCTTCATTATATTTTAGTTTTGTTTTAATTTCTGTGTTTTCAATTTTAAAACTGTTTACAAAGATAGCTGATCACACAACGAAGCATAACACTAGTACTTCAAACTATTTTCCATATCAAGTCTATGATGAGAAAGTAGAAAAAAAGCCATAGAAACAAACAATCTGCCATCTGAACTACTCAGATTAGAAGACTCTGATAAAATAAATATTTTTAAACATTTAATTTTACACTTCGACATATTTTAGCTGTCTCCTCTGGGTTGCTTTCAGATGCCTGTTAGTTTTATCTCACTGGCCTACAATTTAACAGATTGAATTCTGCTCACAGCTCTTCACTTTGTATTAGAAACTTCCAGTAGTTCAATATTCTACTGTAAATAAATGACAAGTTTTAAACTAAAATCTGGATGTAGTACAGCCTGAATCAAACCAATTAATTGTTGAGTTACATACCTGGCAGTTGACATCTGCACCAACTTGTGCCAAATGTCCAACAACCTGCTGTGAGTTAGCTTGAACTGCTAGATGAAGTGCAGTAAATCCTGTAAGGAGAAAAACACATTTAGGTACTTCTTCAATCAACAATTCCTGTAAAACAATCTGCTTTCAGTATTAGAGAGAGGGGGCAAGTGAAGAAAGGGGGCGAGGGGAGGGCACTTCATTAGAACAAAAACGCGACAATGCAGATTTCAGAGAGATGACCTTTCGTGAACTCTACCGAGTTTTGCTTTCGGTTACTAAATAAGTCTTTGTTCCCCATACCATGGGCGCTTCAAATTAGGGGAAGACCCAGATCTCAACATGGAATTTGAACACGTTTCCCGAACATTCGATCGCGAGTGCAAACATGGCTGGTTTAACTGCTAACTTTTCTTTATCCTCGCTTACCATGATAATCCCTAGCATCCAACATATTTCGCAATTTTTGTCTTATGTCGTCACTGTATTTATCTTTCTCGAGCAATGGTCTTGTAATTTCTTCAACGCATTGTTCATCTCCTCTTTCGCTGGCGAGATGGAGGGCGGTTTTGCCATTTCGATCCCGTAAATCTATGCTTACGCCTGCTGCTAGCAATCTTCGAACAATGGCTGGCTGTTTTGTGATAACGGCGAGATGAAGTGGTGTCTAAAAGTGAAACGAACATTCAATCTATTAATTTTACGACAAGCAAATAGATTTATTTCCGGCGTGATCGAATTTCTGTGTTGTAGTAAAAACCGACAATTTTAAGACAAGAAAAATCAAACTATGGTTAGTTTTTGAAATGAAGAATTTTTAATAGACGAAGCAGATACAATTTTATAAGTTGTTTAAAGCCTTACCTGTCTCAAATCGTTAAATATATCGAGACATTGGCAGCACGGAGCGATGCTGCAGATCGCATTAACTGTTTGGTACTGTCCGTGGATTACGGCAATATGAAGTGCCCTGCAACAAGAAAATAACTTTTTTATTTACTGCACTCCTCTTCTAAACTGAAAATGAATACAATTATACGTGAAGTGACTTAGGACTGCCGGTGATTAACTTTTACGAATTGCATCTTACATTCGCAAACGACCATCAAGTAAACAGCCATTTTTCAAACCAGTTGTCAGTACAGTCTAATATAAATAATACTTGAAAAGGCTGAATCGTGTACACGTACGACAAGTTTTGAGCTGTTACTGCTTTGAGTATTAGCATTTTCTCCCAGAAAGATTAACAGTCAAACGAGAGCAACTCTAGTTTTGAGAGCAACGGTCGAATGAGTTCAACTATCTACCATTTTAATTGTACTTACGTGTCACCGTCGTCGTCTTGTCTAAACAGCAGTTCTCTCAAAGGAGCGAGAAGATATCTAGGATCATTACCACTTGCATAATTTAGAAAATGGCCCCCTGACGGAGAAGCTACTTCATTTCTTTCAGAACCAAATGAAATTGGCTGTCGATTATCCGCGGCATCTGTATCTTCCCGTGAATCTATTCTTAAATTCCGCGTCGTCTCTTCAAGTGTTTTGATATGTTGTTCATCAGGCTTTATACAATCTGACTCCACCGTGTCCGTAAGTTTTTCTGACTGCTGTAGCTCGTCATCATCGCCAAAGCCTGAATCACACTGGAATATTTCGCATGACTTCGAGTTGATTTGTTTGAGGCGTTCTACCGACGGTGAAAGGGTAGACGATGGTGGTAAAACGGGACATCCACGACGAACTAACATTTCGCCTGTGTTCTTGTTCTTCATCTCTTTGCTTACCTTTAACTCGCTCGCCATCACGTTTCACTATTAAAATTTAACAACAACTTCAAATATCTTGTGCAATTTAGTGCAACAATACTCTGAACTCAAACTCTTTCCTTCACGAACTTCGAATTCTACAAAACGCAACTAATGCCCGATAATGGCGGAACAACCCAAAAGTACTCTTGCCAGTCAACAAGGGAAATTCCCAGATCTGTTGCGCATGACTTGTATTAGCCAATGAGATTAGAGAATTGTGTTTTTTGACCAATCACCACTCACATGCAACGCTTGCACTTTCACCAAGAATGCGGGGAAGCCAGAGGGGGATTCTGGGAGCTTTGAACGCAATCAAAAGAACTTGGGGATTCCCCACTCTTCGAAAGAGCACGTATCACGCGCGGGGAATGCTGATGACACATTTTATATATCGCTCCCACGGCATGTAAATTTTTTAATTTTGTCGGTTACGACATCCTTTGCGCAATTTCTATTTATTTTCCTTCCATATAGTTCTTTTTAGCTCAAATATGAAATACAAAATTTCTTCGGGGAAAAAAACCTTATCCCGCTACGTCAATAAAGTCAAAGGTCTTTGTTTCGGTTCTGATTCTCACGGGTACTTACCGGTCAGGGGGAAACCACCTTAAACTCAATGTTTTATTTCACTTTCAATAAACACCTAGGCATAATTTTTTACCACTGAGCCATATTTGTCATTCTTGTAAAAAAAAAGTATTCTTTAACCCATAAACTTTTATGGATTTCAAAGGACTTCTTCTAGTTAAAATGTTCAAATTCAATAAACAATAAACTTTGAACGCGAAGAGTGTTAAACACTGGGTGTACGAGCCAGGGACGAAATCATACTTTGTTCATTCCTGTCTTCTAATCAACTTGGGTTTCAAATGTTTTTATGCTTATTTTTCATGTTTAATTTTAGTCAAAAGTTTTGAGCCAACAGGTCTGGATCTACAAAGGCCATCGTGTAGAGAGGCGTGGTGGCTTTTCTGATTAGCTAGCCCACTTGATCACCACGTGCAAACATGTGCGTGGACCCTCAGTCTGGGGGGAATTAGGGGCTTCTCCCTTCAAACAACCCTGTCAACTGCTATTTTATTACAGTATCGAAGAAAAATTGAAGTTTGGTTGACAATCGCCGTCAAAACCGAAATTTAAGTTTACTCAACAAATTTTACATTTGCAAACAGCGTGTCAGCAATAATACATAATAAATTATCTTTGTTATGTATTTTATTATCACGGATAAAAAGTGTAAAAAAGTGTACATTTTTGTAGCAAAAAAATGCAAAGCTTCACTATCATAAAAATTAATTCTTTCACCTTATGCCATTTCATTAAAACGTTTAACAATCAAAATATCGTTTGCAGCCGTAATACAATTTTAAAGCTTACAATCCAGATTTACCTAGAACAGAGTTGATAATATTTATTATAATTTCCCATGGTGACGTACACGAAATTGGTCCCCGATACATAACGAATAATTATGGACGCCCACAATGAGCCACGACTGAACATATTGCTTAGTCGAAGATTTTACTAATTTCAGTGTCACTGCTTTAGTAATGAGTAACTAAGCATATTTCTGTTAACGCCTCGATAACAAAAAATAGTTTCTGCGTTTCTTTATCAATTTTTCGCATCTTCCTGGCCGAGTAAAACAACACAATAAAAGTTGTGTCAACACTTTGCCTGTATAGACGCTATGTAGACCTCCGATCTCCTTTTCAGTAAAATTTGGTCAAAACATCTCAGCCTAAAGTTATATTTTAGGAACTCATCAATTATTCCTTTTCGTAATTCTGTAGCAAATTGGCTGGGTGTTACAGATTTTCAAAAAAATGTGCGTTCAATACATATCGAGCACCCTCTTAAACAAAAAATCCCCTAAAAGTCTACAACAGGCGAAAAACAACAAAAGTTTCAGTGGTGGCGTGGAACTTTATAAATTGCCCAGAGTCACAGACAGACCAAAAAATGCATTGGGACTTTATCATTCGTCTTTCCTTTATTACTGAAACTTTTTATTTTAATGCTTGCTGTCAGCGTAATATTTCCGTATAACTCAAACGGGCTGTTGATAACAACCGAGTTATCTCACTGAAGTATATTGATATACGTACTTGCACAACACTGACAAAATATATAAGATTGTTCAAGTGTTTGTGCGAGTTTTGATCTCTAAACAAATATTTTCTACTCTTCAGCGTCATTCGTGGTACCGAAAAGGTTCGTTCACAGAACAAAAGATAATTTTTCCAAATATGGATCCCGTCACTAAAAACGTGTGTGTTTGGCAGGTTAAGATCAACATTTCCCCTGTATTAGTGCTGCAGTAGGAACGATAAGCATGTTTTTCACGTGCAGTATTGGTTATGCTTCAGTTGTTTGAGATATCATACTGCTGTACTGTTCTGTTTATGTGTGATTACCCTTAAAAGGAAATTTACGATACCACGTGACTCTTTCCAATGTCAAGGTCGGCCATGCAAATGGCGGGGAAGTCCCCCGCGCGATGTTTGTTTTATCGTCAAAACTACAAATGGCAATGATTGTTTTGATGGACTATGTCATTGGGAACCTTCATAAAACAGACAGTGGATGTTGAATTAAATCTTTTGCACCGTTTCTTTTTTTCTTGGTTTCTTGCGCTTGTTTTGTTCTTCTTTTTATTCTCGTTGTCCCTTCTCCTTTTCTCCCTTCCTTCCTTCCTTCTTTCACTCTTTTTTATATAAAATGTAATTACATTTTTTAAAAGGAAAATAGAAACACAATATTGCTTTCTCGTTTAGGTATCGACTTCCTGATGTCAGAAGAACCAATAAGAACTTGCCGTCTTCCTTGGCAGGAAAAAAAATACATTTTAATTTCAGGTGGACTCTAGGACTTTCACGGTCATGCAGCAAATTATCATCCTATGTAGCAGAATGCGGCATCCCGAATTCAGCAAAACTTCATTTTTGGAATCCAGATATTAACTATGGACTAAATCTGGAATCCAGAATCAAAACGTTCATCTAAGAATCCGCATCTACTTCTTAACAGTCAGAGAAAAAACTGACTGTCGATCAGTGTTGGTGATAATAGTCAATAAGTTTTTTGCTGTGTTTTTCTGGAGGTAACTTGGTTTGGCAAAGGGGGGCAACATGGACAAAAAGTTGAGTTTTTAAAAAAAGTTAGCGAGTTTAAAGGAATTGTAAATTCTTTTGAGCCGCTCACAACCGATTTCATACTGATTTCGTGTGTTTTTACAAGTGCTTGCAGTTGTCGATATATGGCTATGATCAGCTGTGATCATTTAAAACTATTACATGCACTGTACACAATGTTATTACACAATCAAATTACCCCACACACTACAACCTTATATTTTTAAAAATTTAACAACGCATGTACCAAATATAATCTCCGGGGATTAGTTCGGAAGGCGGATCTTACACATCCAAGGAATTTTCCGTTTCAAACGTTTGTTCCTAAACTCCCCCGGGCTTATTTTCGGAATTTTACGATATGTGTAGGCGGACGAACAAATAAGGTTTAGACTAAATTATAGAAATTTAATAGAACAATAAAGCTTAGCCAAGACTTGCTGGTAATAAAAGCGCATGTAGCTGTAACCGGACTCGTTTGTCGTTTGTAGGTGAAGTGCTGCTACTCAGTTACAGACGGGTGGTGCGCATGCACATGTCATACCCGGTCATAAGACAATTAAACCCTGACTCATTCCCAACTCGCATTGGAGTAAAAGTCATTATTAAACCTGGGTATCAACATTTCCTTTCATCAAATGCAACACATGAAGACATGACACATGCATTAAAGTAATTATACACCGAAGTACGCGAAATATTCTTTTTCAGTCCCGGCCAAGTAACGTCACTCAGCACACAAACACACAACGAAGCAAATCAAGTCACCGACTAAAAAAGTAGAAAATTTGCTGGGGCATGCCACTTCAGTTGAATCGCAGAACGTGATGGGACAGTTTAGGCTGGTTTCCATGTATACGCCTTAACTACCCAGGTACAGTCTGGGATCCACGAGCAACTTAAGAAAATATGCACATCAAATTAGATTATGACAGCAGTTGGTTGGGTGACGGCATTAACACTTATTGATTTTCCGTTTAGGTAGCTTTCAAAATAATTATTAGATTAAATTTTAAAATCAAATAGACTATTACACAAAAATCCAATGCTGCACCAATATTCCTTTATTCAGTTTTATTCAGGTAAAATAGTTTTCCTCAAGTTTACAATCGGCCTCCATGCCCTTGAATGACTTTAAAGCCAAGAGATTGCGCATGCGCTATGTGGTGTAAGTGTCTGAACGTCACACAATGTCTAGAAACCGAAGAGTTTGGTATTGTTAGCTATGAACACGCGGTACAAAGTTAGCCCCTCCAAATCCTTTTATGTATTGAAGTATATTCGTTAATGCAACCGGAATGTTTTTTTTTGTAACCGGTATGTTAAGTGATCGACGACTCGTGATATTGATCGAAAAAAACGAGCACGATATAGTTTCGATAGTAATTTTTATTCTTCAAGTGTCTGGAAATAAGATATTGGGTGATAATTGAACCGATATCCCCCGGCGTGACGTAATGTTTCATTTCCCACCGACCCTTTGCCGTGAAGAGATATTCATAACATGACGACTGGTCATATTAGATTTAGCGAAAAAACTAACGAGAAACTGCCCATTAATGGCATAATTTACGGCCTACACTTTATTAACTTTTATTACAATTTAAGTCTTAGTTGTTCTTAAAATATATTTACAACTTCCTTTGTGCGTATTGATTTCTTCAACCAGAAGTCCCTAAAGCCATCTCCCCTAAATTTTATCATTTTCGTTTCTCCTTGTCAATCGCAATTTTTCCACATATTAAACCAAAACGATGTGTGCGTGATACTGAAAAAGCGGTTTCCATTGTATTCTTTAACTTTCTGAAAGTTCTTTCACACTAACAACACATAAAAGGTGTTAGGATTTCTTTTCATATACCTCGCAACAGATGCACAAGTTTCCAGTTTAGAGGAAACAGTCATGAAACTCGATGATTTTATTTTCTTGTTTACGAATGTTTCGTTCTCTGTTTTGGCTACCACCCTGCACAAATGGTTCTGTGACGTGAGTAAGCAAGTTAACAAATCTAAAACGTTGTTTGTCAGTTTTTCTTATATATATAAGTAAGCGAGTGACCCAAAAACTAAAGAGCCATGAAACATAAAACAAAAGATCAAAACAGTGAACGCGCATGCAACCTGAAACAAAACGGGTCGCTAAGGGGTGGACCATAAGACTTTTGACAAGGATGGCGCGAGAGGAGGGAAGGG
>JAOCPT020568688.1:7500-10795 GCA_026546935.2 Palythoa grandiflora | reverse complement strand
TATTATCTTGTATTGTTATTCTTGTGACTGAAAAGCCCTTTTCAGGGAGTCTCAATAAATATGTATGTATATATGTATGTATGTACCAACTTCTCGATATTTGGTCAACGAAAACAATTCATTTCCACCTGGAATGAAAATGGCTTTCTGCCCATCTTTATATAGCAGGACATATGCCTGCTCTGGGTCATACAAGTTACTATGGAAATTCTTCCACTTCTCTGCTGTCTTCTTAAGGGATGAGTAGGACGATGTTGCAGATACTTTCAATGTAATATTCTTTTCCTTTTTTGGGTTTAAGGCAACAAAGAGTTTCATTCCAAGCCAATAAGCTGAAGAAAATTAATACCTCACTGGAATTGGACGTTTCTCACCCTTTCCTTTCCCCTTTAGTCACTCTTGAACTCCACTGCTTTCCTTTTAATTTATGATAATCATGGAGAGAAACAACTGGTTTACGAGGACACGTACTTTCACTTTCCAAAGGTTGTTTTGGAGTGGCTTGATGTGGTTGGTAAATATATTTCTAGAGAAGTGAAAAAAAAAATGATTGTGAACTGTCCTTTTTTATAGTTATAAGACCCCAGCTTGCCTTCACCGCAATTCATGGTAGCTACTTGCAAAAATGTAAGATTTCTTTGGATGCAATAATCAAAGTAAAAAAACATGGTAACAGAAAAGCAATACAATTATGGTATCAACTAATCGTTGATCTTTTGAAAGATCAAACAAACTGTTGCTCTCTGCAAAAACGTACACAAGGTATAAGTTGAATACAAACCTATCCGCGCAACAACCACCACAGCATTTTGTTAAGAAATTTGATTTCAAACCCAATCTTTGCATAATGTTAAATACCATTTATAACAAGTAAAACAGACTTTCAATGTAGAATTTTTAAAACTTGTAAAAGAAAATAAAATGCTAACTTTTACAGTTTTATTTCAACGAGTCATAATTGGTAAAGTTCGTATTAGCCTTTCCTTGCTTGCAATTGAATTAGCAAAACAAATACAGACTCTGAATTTAGATCTTAGTAGTAGCTATAGTTTTTACTTCTAGCGTTGATTTTAGGTTTTAATATTGATAATTTAAACACTGTAATCATCATGATAAAAATAAGGTACGTTGCATACAACAAGAAGATCAGGTTTTTCAAACTTGCCAAACGAAATATCTCGAGTTTCGCAATTTTGAGTTTTCATTTTTCGAGGCGATTTGATTCGTGAACAAACCCAAGTAAACAATTCAGTCGTTTGCATTTTCCATTTAAATTTGAAAAATTTATATCTTGATCTTTCTGGTGACTGGTCATAGCTCGTACTATACAATTGGCAATTAAATACTAGCAAACGTATCGGAATAAAACGAATAATAGAAAGAAAATAAAAGGCTCAGACTGCCAGACAATATGCCCCTTCGCCAATGATTGCCCTAGTTATGATCTCTTAACCAATCATTTTTTGAAGGAAACATTTTTCTCTTGAAGTAGACTTCAGGTTTGCCTTTTCGCTATCTGAAGTTCAGCACCTCTGAAGACCCACTGTTTACCCGTTTTATCTTTACAATAAGCAGAAGAGAATTTTTTGCCGATCCTTGGAGAGCATGCAAGCATCATTTCTTCTTCTTCTGTTAGACGCCTTGCTGCTGGTCTTCCCTGGACATTTATGGAAAATTTCGTAGTTCCCTTTTCCTTTTTGCCAATGCTTTCTCTGCCTCGTATGCAGTCTACAAGGTCTTGTATTCAGGATGCGCTTTCGTGTATATTTCCACCAAGCACTTCTTAAGCTCCTCAGCCATATATGTATACTCTACATATGTTCACTCGTCAATGCCATAATTTTATATGTTTATTCTACATTTACATGCTTGTGAAACTTCAGCACACATCTACCAATATAACTTTTACTTTTGGTTTTATAATTGGCTGCACAGGTATTGCCTAAACATGTATAGTAATTTTAAAGATCTTCTTTAAAGATGTGATAGATTGATCAATGGTGAAGAAACAAAGTGTAATGTCCTTTTGTAAATTCGTTGTCTAACAAAAATGAAATATCGCAAAGCCTTTATTTTGAAAGTCAAACATCAGGACAGTCCTTTATGACCGAAAGTATAGATATTTTTTATTATATTATATTATATTATATTATATTATATTATATTATACTATATTATACTATATTATATTATATTATATTAAGCTGTGTCCATTTCTGACATTAGATAGATTACCGTTTCTTGGCCATCTTTGTTGCTACAGGCTGTCGAGATTTGATACTAGATGTCTTCTGCATACCTGCTGTTATTTCGTTCTGGAGAAGTTGTTTGATAACCAGTTCCTGGTATTCTTCTTTTGTGATACCTCCATGTCGCTTGCTATTATAAAAGTAATTGTTCACGTGCCCACCTATGGGCAGTTTCCACGACACTATCAGAGAAACGCTTTAATGATAGAGGAGAGCCAACTTACTATCTTTTTTTGCCTTGTTTACATAGTAGCCCACGTAACCAACAATCTGTTTCACTGATGGTGTTACAGCAACAGAAACGAATATCAACACAGATTGAAACCCAAGATTTATTCGTGCTGCGTATTTATGTTACTTCCCAGTTAGATTGGTTGGTGTTTGGAGATGATAGTTGAATAATTGAGTCATAGCTAATAATGCAGTGGGAGCAACCATTCATGTTGAATAAAACCAATGAACCTCTGCTGAAGCAGATTTTGATAAAAGCTTCTCTTTTGATGTTTTGAGAACTAATGAGCTCTGCCCTTGTAACAGCATCCTAAAATACAAAATTAATAGTCATCTTTGTTGTGGATAAGAATGTGTGGAATTTTGGAGGGAATGTAAAAATACGTATGACTGAAACACTAGTCTAGCTTATGAGTTATGTTAAAATCACGAAATTACTAAAAAATGTATAATTTTTGGAGGAATTTTGATTTTAGTGATATGTTTGGGGGTAAGAAATTTATAAACAACAACAACAATACAACAAAAAGACTTTTTTGTGTCCTCTCGGTGTTACATTATGTTCATTTTACTTTGTAATGTTAAATATCAATAATAGTTTGAGACTTAAAAATAGCAAATGATATATAAATGAAAGATGTATGGGCAGGTGAGAATCAAACAAGAAGAATAAGAAATGAGATAATTACAAATGTTATCCAAACTATAACTGGGCAAACGTAAAACAAAGAGCATCAGATATCCAAGTAAGAATTCAAGATATTATTTGTTACTAATTTCTGAAATTTACTGCGTCTTCTAGATTTGAGATTTTC
>JAOCPT020568688.1:0-5000 GCA_026546935.2 Palythoa grandiflora | reverse complement strand
TTGAAGTTATGCCATTTGACGAGCAAGTATTGATGTGTTGATGGAACTGACTTCGCTTCACGCTATCATAAAACGTTTTGTAGATACAGTAAACGTAAAATAGCATATGGTGCTTTGTAAATGCAGCACAAATGTTATTATTACTAAAATCAAACTTTGAGACCATATCATGTGAACAAACGGAATCTTCAGAGACGCTGAAATTGTTCAAGCAAAATTCAACAAGCACGTTTCGGTGCTTTTTCTGAAGTTGATCGACGAATGAAAAAGACGCTGACAGGTACTGTATCGTTGTTTTTATTTTTCGAAACAAAAGAGCTGGTGTTTTGATGACCTGTTGATTCGTTATTAAATAATTGGTTAGTAATTCAGGGCTAATCCACGACAGGAACACTATAAATTGCTATACATGCTCAAAACTGCTGTTTGTTTTTCGTCTACCTGAATTGATTGAGTAATAATCATGTTTGCAGTGGCTGACTTTTCATTCCATCTGATTCTTATCTGGGAAATATATATTAACTAATCTCTGGTCTGTTAACAGTTATTTCATCGACCCAATAAATTGTTTTTTCCTTTCATCAAAAACTTGTACATTGGCTTTGATACGAGGGCCTCGCGAGGTTTGGGATATGGGACGATATTTTTTGGACTTATTAAAACGTCTCTCACATAGCGAGGCCCTCGTATCTGGTTTCGCGTACCTTGCGAGGTGGGATACCTTTCCCGCGAGCGGTACTGTAAATATACAAATTAAGGTGCTTTAAATCTCGCACTCGTACTTATAAATCGATGTTATAACATCACGTTTCTCCTTCTGAAAAGAGGAAACAGGCATAGAGTATATTATTTCACCGGTTTTGTACATTTTACTTTCTTCAACAAAGTCATCTATCCGCCTTCCAAAGATGTCATCTAGAAACTCCTGTGCAACTTCAGGAACATTAGAAGATCTCAATTTTTCCTTGTAGTGATCTGTCTGAAATGTGCACAGCATCTCAATTGTATCGCTTGCCGGAAGTTTCTTTCTGAGAGCAATTCTTCTTCTCCATAAGCTCCAAGCACTAAAACATCTGAAAATTATTTGATTATTCCAGCCAATTTGGAAAAGAAATAGTTGTATGCATCGAACGTTTTGGTCTGACTCCTCAAGACCGGTCCTATCATAACTGGGTGGCTTCCATTTATTTTAAGTTTAAACTTCCCAAGATTAAATGTTGGGTCAGCACCCAATATGATAAAGTTTGAAGTAGTACAGCTGATTAGCTGAAGGTGTGTGCACTTTTAACTAAAAGCATGAAACTTTCATCAAATAATGTTTATGCCATAAGCTTTAATTTCAGATGTGGAGCCAACTCAGATTCTATCTGTGACGTCATCAAAATGGTAATGACGTCATCACTAGAAACAAGATCATAAACTTTTAAGAATAGTAGTCTAAAAGTCAGAAATCCTGCAATTGAGTTTAGACAGTAATTGTTGATTTTATGTAAATCACTGTAAAACTGATTATGTGACGTCATTAATGTGGCGATGAGATCATCACGAGAAAAAAGGCCCTAGGCTTTTAAGAATAGCAGTCTAAAAGTTAGAAAACCAAAAAAATAGAATCCAGAAAGCAGTCGTTAATTTCTCGTACATTAATGTAAAACTGATATTGTGACGTCACAAGTTCTGTGATGACGTCACTTAGAACAATATATTCAATTCTCGTTTGGTACGGAACTAAAGTCCCAAACGTATAACAATAAATTTTTCACTTTAAATTTCGATTTGAAACTATTGCATGTCAGCTCCGCCTTAACACAACTACAACGAGATGTGCAACCCTTCCGGCAACCGCAGCATACTAGCTCTTGGCAAAACTTTGATGCTTCAGGAAGAGTTGTCCATAGTGGTATCCATCCGTCACTGGTGGCATTCCATCCCCAGTTGGAAGGACTTGGAAGCTGAGGATCTGGAATCAACGAGTTGTTCCATACATGTGCTTGATACATTGCGCGCTTTATGTGTTGTATCAGGCTGCTTGAGTTGGTGGAATATTCTCAAGTGTTCTGGACTTACAAGCAAACAAGCTCTTTCGGGTATCATTGACTCTCAACTGGTCACTCGTGCGCTCATAGATTAGCATGACAAATCGCTCGGTAATGCAAGAACTTCATCTTCAAGGACAGGTGCCATTTCCACAATACCTTCAAATGCTTCTGTGACTTCAGGAAAGCTTTGCCAAGTGCTCCACGCAGTTTGCTTTCCTCGACCATTAAATGCAGAGACAGTGTCACACCCTGTCAGCGCGTGAAAGATGGGCAATGTGTTGCACATCCTAGGACTGAGTGCCTCCTCTAGTTGATGAACAGGGATAAACCTGAAGTTTGCACCCATACCAAAGGCTACCCACAGCTCATCGGGTTTAATCTTATGACAACAGGCAACAGCCAACACGACAACATCAGTGTCGACTGTTCGCACACAAACCTTCCTACATCCATGTTTAACAGAATGTGCTACATGTAGGAGGAGCCTTATGTATGCTTCTTCCTGTGTGCGCGGGGCCAGGCCTAATAAATCTGCCCCTTCAACTGAACTGAGAACTTCCTCACCCAGTGTGGCATAGATCGCTTTGTCGACTGTTGTGGAATTGTTTGTTATTTTCTCAGATAAGAAACTGAACAGTTCTGTCTTGTTCTCGTCAACACGAAGGAAACTCTTCCAGTCCCTGGGTATTGTCATAAATGGGACTACTCGTCTTCGTACACCCTTCCCTCGCTTCTGCCTGGTGGAGGTCTTCAAGCTGTTAGGGACATATACATCCCAGACTATATTCAATCTGTCAGCTGTCTCAAGCTGTGATAGTACAAACGGAGTGAATACTAGGCTAGCATACTCCTGGAATGTTCTAGCAGTTCCTTTGTTAAGTATCTGAACAACGGCTGCACCATCTAGCACTTTAGCATCAACAATAGGACTGTTACAAGATTCTGTATTGTCGATTGGTAAGCACCTTAACAGATCCTGTGGACCAAACTTGCCTTTCTGGAATTCTTCAGCTATGTGGGGATGCTGTGAACTCGGAGCCATCATGTCACGAGTGTGTACAGAAAGCCACCTGGAGTAATGCGTATGGTCGAGAGGAAACATCCATGGCATGATCTTGAATAAGGACTGAATGTACAACTGGAATTCCCCCTCACGGATCGATCGCACAAAAAGCAGCAATAGGGATTCCAAAGACAGCGTTTTCAGCCAATAGTGGAACTGAATCCTTCGTTCTGCCCGAGTGGTACACCATTCTTCAAAGGTTGTGGATTCTATAACTTCTTTCTTCTGGCTGGTCATATAGGACTGATGGAGTAAGGTTGAAAGACTTGCCGCTGTGACCTGGTGGGCATGCCGAGTTTTGGTCAAATGCATGGCATTGACAAATGAGTCTGCAGTTCCAGGACTTGCCATATTGGCTTCTGTAAGTTCACCAGTCCATCCACTACCTTGCAGCCAATCTCCAAGCACCTAAAATAAGGGTGATATTTTGTCAGCAAGTTTAGAACTTGTTTTGTTATAAAACAAATTAGCAATACATATTAGGGCCAAGAAAAGTTTTTACTGATAACATTTTAATTCATTTTACGTGACAAAGGCAACACTTTCGGTTGCCGAAAGCTAGTATTCAAAATTTTATCTGTGAACTTTTTAACTTTTTTTATATGTATGAATCCTGATCGCGATGCATCCATATTTTTACATATTAGGACCATTTGAACAAATTTATCTGATTACCTTGAGTATCGCTTTCTCAATGTGTAGTCCAGCAAACATAACTATGAAGCGGTCTTCCCCTAGGGTTCTTGTAAAACTCCACTGAATCTGCTTAGCTATGGCGTAGAGAGGCTGGTCAACAGCAATTACAGGAACTTGACTGGGGTTGAGATATGCAACAGCAGCTTGTACTATGGTCATTGCGTGCTTTAAAAATTTACGCACGAACTTTTACAACTAAACTGGGAAACCATCTCTTCTTGTGATGACATTAATAAAGAATTTTCAACGTTTTACAATAAACTGAGCAGAGTAGTAAACAGACATGCACCAATAAAAACTATATCCAAGCGCAAAACCAAACAGCCTTCTAAACCTTGGATAACTAAGGGCTTGAGAACTTCAATAAGAAAGAAGAACGAGTTATATTATAATGGCGATAAAGATAAATATAGAATATATAGAAATAAAATTCTTACATTATCACGCTTAAGTAAGAAACTTTACTACTGCAACTACTTTGAAAGCAATTCAACAAACTTAATGAAAACTTGGAAAGGCATAAATAACTTGCTGAATCGAAAAAAGAGAAACAGTGAGTCAATAAAAGCCCTAAAAAGAGCAAATAATGGAGGAACATCTCATAATATCTCGGAATTACCTGATATCTTAAATAATCATTTTGCAACAGTGGGCACAAATTTAGCCTGTAAAATACCTAGTACAAATACACATTTTTCTAGTTATCTACCTAAACAAACCCATTACAACTCTTTTGCTTTTGAATTAGTTTCTCCGACCGAAATTGAGTTAGAAATACTATCACTTCCTCTAAACAAGGCTCATGGACTTTACTCTTGCCCAACCCGACTATTAAGGCACGCAAGCACTATCATATCAAAACCACTTTGTAAACTCTTCAACGATTCTATTACCAACGGCACCTATCCGTCCAAACTGAAACATGCTAAGGTCATTCCAATTTATAAAACTGATGATAAGACAGATCCGAATAATTATAGACCTATCTCACTTCTCTCTATCTTTAATAGAATTTTCGAGAAATTGATGTACAAACGTCTAAAACGTTTTTTAGACAAACATAACATTCTCTATCATTCACAGTATGGTTTTAGAGAAAATCGATCAACAGAACATGCTTTGATAGACATCGTCAATCAAATACAATCCAACTTTGACAAAGGATTGTTTTCATGCGGGATATTTATAGATTTAAAAAAAGCATT
>JAOCPT020568660.1:0-10796 GCA_026546935.2 Palythoa grandiflora | reverse complement strand
TCCGAGAACGTCATATAAGCCTCACGAAAGTAAACAAGACAAAACTACTCATGCATGATACTGAATACGAACTAAACGGGAGTCCCTTCACTAGTATTATTAAACAAGTGGTCATAAAATTATAAACATGGTATGGTATAAAGACTACTTGCAAATTTGTAACAACACTGGATTTTTTTAAAAAAAAACATTGAATTAAAAAAACATATCCAGGTTTGAGTGTCCACAGTATCAAATTAATAGCATATTCAAAAATTTCTATTCTTGAAGGTGGAAAAAGTTTAGAACTTATTTGGCAGATTCATAAGATTGAAGCAGATATATATATGTGTGCCTGGACAGAAGCTGAATGTGAGAAAAAAAATTGCAAATTCAATAAGATCCAGATAAATGTTAGTAATAATTTAATTTTGAAAATGTATTATTTGAAGAATAAGTTCTGCTTCCTGCACTGCTGTGGAGGAGGAAAAATAGCAACTGAACTATGAATGAAGAATAAATTATTACCAGAAAGGATTCCAGATAAAGATTTGTGATTCACAATTTTATCAGTTGGTTTGCAAATGAGCTTGTTTATTACTCTACTCGAGTCTTGTGGTCGTGATGTTTGACATTAAAAGAATTTTGACCACATGCCTCGAGCAATTCCTACTAAACTAGTGTTGCTTTTATTCAGAAATGGTGTAAGTGCAGCATTATCTGTGACTGTAGGGCTTGAAATAATTGTTATCCACTGGCAAAAAACGTCAGTAGTTATAACCAAAAATAAATTAAAGAAATGTTCATTTTTGTTTGTTGAGAATTTTCTGCTTGCAATATTTTGCCAGTACTTTGTTACTTGTGTCATTTATATATTCAATGAGTGAAACAAAATATTTTCTAGTTAACAGCAACTTAAAAGTATTTTATTTATAAAGAAATGTGCTAGTGGTGGAGTTGTGATGAAGTTATGGTGAGAAGGATATTGGTTTTGCTGGTTATGTTAATTTTCAAACTCTGTAAAATTATAATAATAGCAACAATCTCAAAGAAAAACCTTTGATATTAAAGAAAATGTCACAGATTGCTTCCACTATTTTAAAACAATAACAAACATTTAACTTTAAAATCAAGGCCTGACCATGATATATAAAATATGCCTTTGCCAGTATTTATCTTTAGCATGTGCTCTACTTATGAAATATTAACACTAAAACATTCAAATGTCAACTATTGATAACTATATTATTAGTAACAGTATTTTCAGACTTTTTGTATACCATAAAACAATACCTAATCCTACCTTAGCAGTCAATAACTAAGTAGTTAAGTGTTGAGATGGTGCGTAGGTCACATACACAGACAAGCCCATATGTGAAAAAAGTACTTCCCTGAGAACATCTGCATTTTCACTTAGTGGTTCAAATGAGCCTTTGTGGACACAAGTAGATAGTGACAAAGAGCTAAGAAAATTAAAATTTGGTAAATGAATGACAAGGACATGACAGGATATATCGTGTGACAACTCTGTATATTGATCCAGTAAAATCAACTTTAATATCTTGACACGCAAACAGGAAATTTTACAGGAAGCGTTTTTGCTAGGATTCATACCTTAAGGTTACCTGTAACTGATCAAAACAAATTTTTATATTCCCTTAAAAACAAAACAAAATTCATAAAAGGCCACTTTGGTGTCGGATGACAACAACAAAGACTTAGCTAATTATCATATTGATATTTCAAAGGAAGATTGTATCAGCTCTGTATAGGCTGTAACTCTTTTTCGCACATTATTTATTTTTCTTTCTGTTTACTGTTTATCACAAGACCAATTTACTATGCAAATTCATTGTGCTCAAAAAAAATTGCACATCTTAATTTAATAGGCAAGAGGTTTTAATACTACCATAACCATATTTTTATGCAGTAGACAAATAATTATACAATATCTTTATAGGGATATACTAAAACATACTACAGTATAGAAATTACTACTTACGTATAAAGATTAATTTATATCAAATACTTATTGGGTAGTTTGTCTTTCATCTTTCACTCAAAGACATATGATTTACAGAATGTACCCAGATAACTTTGTGTTTTTCATTTTAATAAGCAATATCATAAAGTAATATGATGCAATCAAGGAAAGGACAAATTCCAATGTTTGAAAACAAAATATGATAAGATTATAGGAAACTTTAGTGGAACCATAATTACTAGGACAACTGGGTAACAAAGTCATAACATGAACAAAGTCGTAACTTAAGGTTACATAAATAGCCCAAGATCAGTTTTCTCTTTCTGTAATGAAAACAAGTTTTGTTTTATTAAGTAAACAGTTTTACTAAACAAACAAAACTTAATTGCTGTTAAACAGCCTTTATGCCATTAATTAAACTGTGGAAACTGAGATGAAAGGATGAACTTGACAGCAGCACAATGTCAACTGATTTAAAAATTTACAAAGCAGCTAGATTAAATCTATGCAGCCATTAACTCAGACACAATTATTAAATTTGCAACATTCATTATTTGTAGTTTAGTGTTTATAAATTTATGCAAGTTTGAGCAAACTGGTTAAATTATGTGAACTCTTGCATAGAAACTAATCGTGTAAGATTGTCTATGTGGAAGCTGTGTCAAGATATTTTTTTTCTGTGCCACACCTGATGAACAGTTCATTTTGTTCATCTCAAAGCGAATGCACAAAAACTAACATCACCACCTGCCATGCAAATCACTCAAGCAATTAACTTAATGCATTATTTTTATTTCTCCAAAAGACTCCACTTTCTTAATCACTACTTTAATAATAACCAAATTGGTTAAAACCTCTTATAAAGTAACATTTAAACTTCTTTACTAATAAATAACACTGCAGTTACAATGTACCACTAAATCAAAATTACTTTAACCTTGACAGTGATCTGATGAACATCCAATGTCATAGAAGAAATTAAGATAAAAAACAATTGTTTCAATATTGACTGCATACTTTGGCTAAATTGTGATTTTCTGTATATAAACCACACTATTATTCTAATATAAATAATTAACCCTTTTCTGGTAAGTTTTTAAAAGCCTAAGCATTATAAAACTTACAGAAAAACAAAATAAATGGTGACTATAAGACTTCAACCAACAGTTCAAACGTTGTGACACCAATTTCTTAGTTTATCTGGATCTAAAACTGGGTTTAGCAAGACACACAACAAAATTAATAAACCCAAGGCCTAGCTAGCTTCTTCAAAAAAGAAGCCTTGTAAAACTATGAGGCATTTCAAAGCTTCTAAGAAACTAACTTTTTGTTTTAAGCCTTAAGGCCAAGAGGTTTACAATGTTAAAAAGTTTCTTATAAAAGTAAATTTAAAACAAGACTTTATATTAATTTTTTGATTAAAGAGGCTTATATTTTTCTATTCAAAAACACACACTCTCTCTCCATGCAGACCTGTCTCAAAAATAAAAATGGATATCCTTATTTTCAGATTAATTTCAAATTTTCTAGATTGCCTCATGGAATTATCAATGTATAAATGGCATCTGTGGGCATAGGCAAGTTGACTAGCTGTCTTAACGAGTTCTTTGACTTTAATGAAACCTGAATAGGGTAGTGTTTAAAATTAGTCACTCCAGAAGTGGAAGGCTTAGTAAGATCTTGACTAAATCTTAAACCTAGTTTAAATCTAAATCAACAACATTTATGAAAGCCAAGAAAAGTTTTATCAAACTATCTTAATATGTTAAGTGAAAAATTTTCAAATGCAGAAACTTTAATTGATACAATAAAATGCATATGTTCTTCAAAACAAATAGAAAACTTGCACTATAGGTAACTTTCTTTATGGATCGAGAAATCTTGATGTCACAAATATTCAATAACAATTTTCCTTCAGCTACTGAGTCAATCTTGTTACTTAACTTTTTTTACAAACCCCAAAGGACAGCCCAAAAACCAAAATAAAAAATTTAAATATCTGGGCAAAAATCCTGCTCAAATTAGAAAAAATCAAGCCAGCCCTTTGCTGGCAATTCTCTGCTCACTCCTGGTTAAAAGCCTTTATTTAAAGGCTTTTAATGCATTCTAATATTAGCTCAAGCATTGACATAAAAAGTAAGAATAATAAAAAATGCCTCAAAACACAGAACCCTTTGTAATCAAGGGTCAGCAGTGAAGAATGTACAATAACAAACAGATATTACAGAAATAGTAAATATTAAATAGTTTTTCAAAAAAAAAATAACAAAATGACAGACAAGCCAAGTTTAATATCAATTTTCAACTCATGAAGTTTTGCAACACAGCATTTTTCTTGTAATACACAAATCCTAGTGCTATGAAAATGTTCTGGTTTTAAACTTTTAAATCAAGCACAATGGTCACAAATACGATGGAGTGATGGTGCACTTAAAATTATCAATTCTACGGTTTGATCGCAAAAATGTATGATATTTTTGGTATTTTCGGCTAGTTATCTCATTCTTGAGAGCATAGCATCTTGTCTAGATAGCATATGATACAATCCACAACCTCCATTCCTCAACCATTTTGGCAAAGCCTTTATGAAAAGTGACACTTCATAGCACCAGCAATATTTCCAAGCACAACTAAATAATTATAGTTTAGTAGAACAAACGTATTTCAGACATGTAAATTTCTTTTAAGAAAGTAAAAACAACCGTTTCAATACCAGACACTTTAATAAAATATTTCAAGCACCCTTGAAAGACTTAGTCTAAAAAGGATAATGTTAAAGCATTCGTGACAGCGCTGCATACAATAATTGCGGTGGCACTTGACAAAAAACAGAAGCTCTTAATAGGGTGGGAAGGATCTTAGTCCGGTTTCATTAAAAGCTCAAAGAATACATAACAACTTGCTTCAACCACTCAATAAATAATTTATTAGTGCCTTTGGCTTGACTAAAACCACTTACATGTTATCTGAATTAACGAAAAAGCCATTAATGGAAAACTGAGCACTTTTCTTCTAGAAGATTGCTTGACATCCGAACTTTACGATGGCGCCTGTCTCAATGATATGAGCTTTTTAAGCATTCGTTCAGGATTGCATTCCGCACCCATAAATGTTTTGAGTCGTGAAAACGAACTTCAGTTCATCAACAAACGTTTAAAATAATAAAGAAAACAAGAACAATGCTGACCCAATTAAATTTCCATTAAGCTCGAATTTGCTCGGATTTGATGCTTAGTTAAAAGGTTGCCATTAACAACATGGATTGATAAGCTGGCCTTTCGTCCACCAGGTAAAACCAACATGGTAAAGACTACATGTGTAAACAGCAGAAAGGAACCACGAAGACTTTAATGTTCACTGCTACATGCCTTTAGTTCTTCGAATTTAAATTAGATGAAAATAAGCTAGCATAGAAGCGCTAACTGCGTCATAACTCTCAAAGGGATTTACAGACAAAAAGAAAAGCAATTTACAAGTGGTGATGATGGGGAGCCGTTGGCTTTAAGTTCCGTATTGGTTTTAGGCGGAATACAAATAAATCCCCCATTACATTTACTAATTTTTATTCCAGGTTTTAGTAAAGCAATCACCGACCACAAGGGCAAATTTACGCAAACCGTCTATGTTTATGGTTAAGTCAAAAGCTTAAACGAGACAGACAGGGTTTTTTGGCGAAGCTAATTGGGCTATTATGCCAAGCAAGACCTTTATTTGCAAAAGTTATTAGCAGAAATTAGACTAACAATGCAAAAACAACTAGATGATATATCTTACTTGGAATAGATGAATTTAGGCAGCTCCAAAATGTAACCTACAACATAAAAATAAGAACCAATATTAAAAAACTAAGATAGAGTTTCAACGCGTTAAATAGAATTTGATGCTCCCGCGCAATGATTCGTATAAAAGCGATTGCTCCATTACACCGAATCACACCAACTGTGAATCTGGTGTTCATAAATGAATTTCAATTTGTTCAACACCAGCAAAAAGATACTTACCAAGTGTGCAGGGCAGTTTAATGGAAGTTCCAAAAGCTGCTGAGCCTTTTTGCGAACATCTGTGAGCGCGTTCAACTTGCATAGGAGAGAAAATCGAGAGTTAGATTTCGTGTGGCACTCGTTTCACAAAGTCAAAGCTTGTTCGATTCACGATACAAACACACGCTCACACAACTAACTCGACCCGACTTCTAAATGATCAACAGAACTACAAATTGTTTGGAAACTATTGCCTGCAAGACGGTAGCTTATGTTTACAGATTACAAGCTCAACAATGAACTCTTTCGAAGTTAAACTGCTCTTCCCTGCCGCGAAAGATAAAGAAGGGGATATGAACTGCCGATTACCTTATTACAAGCATTTCTGCACGCATCGAATCCCACTGAAAGACGACAACAATCGGTATCTGTGAGATAAACAACGTACAACTTAGGTTAACCAACGCAAAACCTTTTAATTATTTGTAACGGTAACTCAAACCGTCCTCTGAAACAAACGACGTATTCCTACAGTTCACAAATCCCGCGAACCCACCGGAAATTTACATTGAATTCAATAGAAAATCGTCGCGTGGATGCCCTAATTATTTCTTCTGTTAAATCCACAAACGCTTATTAATTCTAACAATTTAAAATCAACGACATTCGCTAACAACACTGATCAGCTTTACTCGGTGTTCTTTAGGATCTTGATATCGGATCATGTCCCGGGAAAGCAACTCGCAAAAAAACACGTAAATTCAGTTGCTCGAACAAGCACAGATCGCACAGCGACAAAACTGCCAAGCTCTCGGCGAATTTACTTACCTTTCGCGGACGCAACTGCGACTAGGAGGTAAAATGTGCTAACAAGCACAATCATAATGCGACTGGTCGTTTGAGGTCCGCATGAGATCCGTGAGTATGTCTGGAATAGAAGCATATACAAACCAGGTAAAATATATGTCTTGTGTTCAACGCTCGAACTCACGGTTTCACAAATGCTCTCTGAAAGGCCAAAGAACCCTGCGGCCAATCGGATCACACTTCGGTCAAACACACTGTGTTGTGATTGGTCAGCCAATTTCCCGCTAATTAGAAGGATTGACGAGAGCTGTTGTAAAGAAACCCCTGAGTTTGTTTTGTGTTGTAATCTTAATGGACAGAATCAGTATGTTTTGACAGTTCAGAAGGCGAAAAATGACCTCGCTTTTTTGTTTACTTTTGCGCATTATAAATGTGTTGATTCATGGATGAAGACTGTGTGAAGCACGGCACAGTACATGCTGCGAATGAACACGCGAAAATTATAATCTCAAATTTAAACAAAAAAATACAAAATAAAAAGCGACAACGTATTTCTGTTTGGAGAAGATTAAACAAAGGTCCAATATTTTTTAACGATTAACATTTGGTTCATACTTTTAGTTCAGGCATGCGAAACAAAAAAATCAAGCTCTCAAATGCCGGCAAAGTGATGGCCGGACTTCAAAGTTAAGCGATATTTTCGAAACAAAACAGAAGCAAGTTTTTGTAATGTGAAACCTCTGACCCCGAGAGAGGACGGGCACGCCGTGTGACTGTGAGGCAAGCAGCCTTCTGTTATCTGTTAAACCTTAGCTCTTTTTTCAAGAGGAAATTTTTAGACGGATTAAAGAAGGTTTTCTTGCTTCTGTTAAGAAAAGATTAAGGAATTTTTGCGGATAGATAGTCCATCGCAGCCTGTCATTGACATTATTCACCCGAAAATTTCGCCTCACTCACCGACAAACCTTTTAAAATCCTACTTTGAATTTGATGATGTGATTTGTTTCATTTTTTTCGTGTAAAAAACGTGTTCTCTGTGTAGCATTTCCGACAATGGGCGGCAGACATTTACAGTACAGATTTATATGATATGACGTCTTGTCAAAGTGACTTAATGGATTTGAAAATGGATGTCTGTTGGTGCTAGTCATTTTAAATAGAGTTTAGAATGACACCTCAACGCCTCAAGATTGACAAATTGATAACAAGCCAAAAAGATAAACCAAAAATCCACGCTTTCTAAAAGACGATATGTCGTATCTGAGAGCTCAATCTAAAGAATGGAAATCAAACACTTTTCGCACAAGCTACAGAAAATTTATTTTGATAATTTAACTTTTTGTTAACTTGGCCATTCGATTTTCTATTTGTAAAACAAACTGTTTTGCTTGCCTCAAATTTTAAACAAATCTTGTCAATGTTGTTTATACTTAGCTTAATATGTTTATTTGTTTTTATCTTCTAAAACAGAATATTGATCCTTTACTTGGGCAGAAATACCCACCAGCCTTGCCAAAGTTTGCCCAGTTTTGACCTTCAGCCAACTAGATAAAATTTTTCACATTTTCATTCGAGATTCCTGGAGTTGGATTTTAAAACCAAAATGGCAACAGGAAACCGTCAAAGGTGGGGAACCCAAAAAGCATGCAGCGATCTTCAAATGTAATCTCATATCTTTATTCATCATAAAATTTACATCAACAGCTTTTTTTTAAACACAATTTACTTTTTTCTCATTTTTGAGAAAATGTTGTTTTGATAAAATCTAGTCGGGGAAGGATTAGGTGTAGCTTGAATAATTTAACCTGTACAAGATAGAACACGGATTCTTTAAAAAGATAGAAGTATTTTTTGGTTCTGGGTCATTTTTTTAAATAATGACATACTAGAAATGTAATTTTAGTTAACCTGCTGGGATCATGGGAGTCAGTCAATAGTGGCTCGCAGTTTTGCTTTTTAATTTTAGGGAAACGATATCAACAAATTGTGAAGAAACAACGTCAACGAGCTATCTTTATAAGATTCAAAACTACAAACGTAATGCTTAACAACGATCTAAAAATGCCAAAAAAGTTTAGAATAAAATGCTAAGGTTTTTCAACCTTAAGTTAGACAGAGCCTGAAGTCAACTGAATTATATCAGCTTGAAATTTTGATTTAAAGAAAAATTTAAAGAACGTACTTAGTAACTTGAAATAACTTTATAACAATGGTTTGCCTTTTATAGAGAGATGTAGACCGACTGTTCGGCTAAAACAACAGATACATTCGTTGCCAATTTTTCAACTTTGAGCCGTTTAATTACTCATTCAATTAGATTAGATTTTAATACTTTTAAACCTGAATCGTCAAAAAATTTATTAGGAAAAAAATATCCCTTAAGAAAAGCATTCAGTAATGCAATAAAGTCAATATCTCGCGGTTCGAAAATTTATTTTCCAAAGAGATTTTAAAATGCTGCTAGCCAATCAAAACGCGCAAAAAGCAATATACTAAATCTATATTCATTTGTGTGGTATATGCTAAATGGAGGTTTGATCAGGGGAATTAAACAGTCTTAGCAAGCACGCGTGCATATTCACACTGGTGGGTGTTAAAATCTGGAAATTCGAGCGAGGGCCGAAAGTCTTCAAAACATTTATGACCTTTATACTGATAAACAAAGACCATGTCTAAAGTCTATAACACAAACTTTTCAAAAGGCGTATGACCGGCTGAAGAGCAATCCTTAAATAGAGATTTTTTATATCTGTGGGAAAATATGACCATAGCCGATAATCAGCAGACACGACTGACGTTTTCTTTGCGAAAAATGATAAAATACGATGAACAACAAAAGGAATTCTTTACAGTTTTGGAAAATAAAGGCAAGTTTAGTTAGTGTTCCGGCTGGGATGGGAAAGAATTCAGAAAGCAAAGAGTCAAAAACGATTTAAAAAGCCTTTGAATGGAAAATATTTCTATACCTACTAACCTAGTTATTAATTTTCGTTTCAATTCTCGGCGTGATATTACACTGGAAAAATTAAAAGAGACAAGGATTAAGGGTTCTGAGATTTGTCTTTCATGGGATGCGGCAGAAGTCGCTATTGTTTAATGAGAACAAGTAATAATGCTCCAAAGAATGTCAAATTCAGTAAAAAAATCAATACTAAATGCAACGGTATTTATGTTTTTGTGTCTGTCGAAAATTCGCCTTACAACCGACATGAAACCATGTCAGTACCCTGGCCATTAACTATGGACTAACCGTGTTGGAAATAGACCAATTAAAATGTAATCTGTGGCCGTAGCACCGGCTGAAGGCATCGTAATGTTCATGTGATTTACACTCAGTCTAAAGTAATATGATATTTAACGAAATTTCTGAATGGCAACTCATAACCTTGCCAGGATGAATCAGATAAATTCAGTTAAGACACAATGGATCTACAACAGAAAGTATTTTTCTTTCTGAATTCACTGACACAAGTTTAATTTTGGAAATGGATTTGATAACAGATGCCAAGCTTGAGATATAGAATTTCCTGAAGGGGGTATTCCATTATTTTCCTGCAAAACGTGTCATTCTAATTCTAAAGACCTATCGACACGTTTGTAACACAATTCGTTTTTCTTGTCAAAAAAAAACAAATTAGGATGTCAAATTTATTCAACTTGCGTCACTTTCGAAAAAAATCTTGAAATGTACATGTTTTGTTTAAATCAAATGTGTCAGTTTCTAATTCCAGATCATGTAGAATCAGTGCTCTTGCTGGCTATGCCGTTTTTAGGTTTTGCCAAAAGTGCTACGCGTTCGGTTACAATATACACGCTTTTTTTATAAGAACCAGTAAATTTTGCAGAGGCTCATTGTTCTTAAGTTTTTGGCGATTTCAGCCTCAGTTTGTTCTTATATATAATTTGTTCTTATTTCTGCGTGCCGTTTTAATTAAAGAAAAAACAAAATAAAACTAGTTAGGCAAGTTAGGGAAGCCTCACATATCGATTTTGCCCACAAGAAACGTTAATTTTACGTTTCTCTCGAGACCCTCCCACCCCCCACC
>JAOCPT020568659.1:0-18748 GCA_026546935.2 Palythoa grandiflora | reverse complement strand
AAAAATCTAAAGATTAATTTTAATTCAAAATTTTTAGTATAGTTCGAAAGCTAGCTCTATAAGCTTTAATATGATATCTAGGTTTAGGTATCTACGGTTTAAGACAGACGCACTGTGTCGTTTTGACGCAAAACACCCCTGAAGGTATACGGTAACCTTAAGATAGTTTCAAAATAACCGTAAGGGCCGGTAACCGAACCACCGTACGTCTCCGGTACTTCTTCGGTAGCTTAAAATTTTATGGAAACAACCAGCTCTGGAGTTTGGGGTGTCTGGGACTTGTTGTCACCGGTTCCAAAAGAGTTGAGTTGAGCTCAACTCTTCCAGTCGTTACGGCACCTCCAATAAGAAAAATTTTAAATGGCAACATTTCTTCGTGAAGACCGGAGACACGGTCCAAAATGAAATGATTTTCTCGTTTTACAGGACAAAATGAAAACTCCGAATCATCGGTCTATAATCAAACTTTCAGGAATTGTATCCGACAGTATCGATATATTTATGATAAATTCTGAAAAGATTTCATGTTTCAAAGCAGTAACAAAAAATGATCAGCTCTTGAAAGAAAGTATAAAAGTAGCTATGCTCGGGATGAATTTTATGCATCTGGAATTGATGTTGTCATTTCGGCTTTGTTTTTTCTTCACCGTAAATTTATCTATTTAACGAAGAGATTAATCAGTTGTCTTTGATCAAACGCGCTGCCAAGTTAATCATTTTTAGATAAAGGCCCAATGAATATGGAGCCTGATTTAGTCACGTCCCAGCACTGCCGGTGGTTCGGTCGGTCGCTAGCGCTTACGGCTACTTTGTAACCAGCCTTGAGAGGACCTTCAGTCGCAACGTTCCAATGGCACATACCACACAAAAACGCTTAGCGTGCAAAGCCAAGTTAGAAGCTAAACCTTGGAGGAGGAAGCCACCCCATGTTTTTAAAAAGTTTCTCTGACAGCCATTCATCACAATCGAGCAAGATGTTTGGGCCTTGCTAACCATGTGCTTGAGCTGGTACCGCAAGGGATTGTGGGATGAAAATTCTGTTTGGTTCATCACGAGAACGACTGACGGAGTAAAACAAACTCACTTTATAACTGGGCTTACCACAGAGAGCTGAGTAATTATACGTGTATCATATTTTTAAACTCATTTTCTGCATGAACACCAAAAACAGTTTCGCCTGCGAGTCAGAAAAAAAGTTTGAAGCCGTAAACACCTTACCGCAGCAAAAAAAAGAATCTTTGGTATTCAATCGTATTGAGCATAACAACTAACCAGAATGTATTTTCAAAGTAACATTTATTCTATCTCTAGATCTGTGCACAATGGCACAATTGCAATCTGACGAAGATTACCAGAAAACTATAATTGTTTGTTTCCATTTCAACAAAATGTTGTATATACACGGGTTTATATTACAGCAGATCCGGGAACACATTTATAAGAAATGGTTCCGAGAGCGTTGGTTGTTTCCAATACAGACACCAACAATTTTATTTCTAATTGGACGAAAATTACGTCATAGTCGTCTGGCATAATTTATGTTAATTGACGCAAGAAAGCTAATAATCAATACTTATTCTATTTCCCAATTATGCTCCAAAGTTAGTTGTGGTAAATGACTCGCTATGTAAACGAACTTGCACAACTACTTAGCAGAAACCAAACATAACATCCAATCAGAATCGTTATTTTAAATTATACGCAAGTAAGTTAGCGAGGAGTTGACTATTTATTTAACCGGATCGTGAGAAAAAGTGTTTGAGTCTTCAAACAAGGTTGGTTTGTCTCAGATCAAAACGGGAGTTTTCGATCAACAATTTTTTTTTTATTGAAGTAAGTTTTAAGTCGTTTAGAAGAACAAACGAAGCTGATCTATTAATTTACATAGTGCGGACCGTGATAAACTGGTGCACACTAGAGACGCTCTGAACATTGGAGGCGGCGTCTAAATATAGACTAGATCTGGTTATAAGGCGGGAGGTAAACTTTAAGGATAATATTCCTCCGATCCCTTACTACTCTAACCACGGGAAGCATCATCTAAATATAGGTTAGGTCTTTCTATAAGGCGTAATATTAACTTTAAGGATAATTCTTTTCACCCCTTACTACTCTGACTACAGGAGGCGACATCTTACTGATATAGATTAGGTCAGTCTATAAGGTCGAACATTCAGTTTAAGGATAATTCTCTTAACCCCTTACTACTCTGACCACAGGAGGCGGTGTCTAAATGAACGCGTCCACTCGTTATTTCTAATTGAAAAAATAATTATCAATTCAGTAAGTTTACATTTCTTGCATTCTTTCTTAAATGTAACGTTACAAGAGGACACAATTTGTAGCGCAACACTGTTATATGATGGAAATTGATATCGTGTAGCAAGTCGCGGATTAAAAATGTTATCGCGATTTTTGTTGCAGAAACATGTTGCAAGTTTTTGAATGATGTTAAGAGCCACGGTTTTGCTTTTTTTCTCAAACTTTTTTTTTCCTATCGAAATACTCCTTCACATTTCACTACCAACATCTCCGTCACACTAAAGGGGAACTTCCACTCAAGGTCGATTTCTATATAATCGCTCGCGTCATTCCAAATTGCGAATAAAATGGTCTCCACATATCACTACAGTTTGTATACAATTTATTTTCAGCGAGAGAAAACAGATGCGAAGCGAGTGATTATATGGGAACCAGACTTTACCATTTTACAGCTTTCTCGAAACAGGTTGTCGCGCTTCCTATTTCAAAATTTGATTCAATGTTTTTCCGTTGTTTTGCTTGAAAATTAATTTATTTTAGTTTGTTAGTAATCTTTATAATATTGCATACCTTACAGAGGTGTAGCTAGCGTTCAAGTGATTTTACGAGCTCAACAGAATTTCTGTAAATAATCTTTTTGGTAGCTGAAAGGCGAATCACCTCTATATCAACTTGTTATTTCAAAAAATAAAATATTGGCTTTCAATCTTATAGTTATAGGTGAAAAAAAAGCTGAATAGTTTTTAACAATGCAGAATTTTTCAATACACGCTTTTGTTATAAGCACAACTTTATAAGAACAACGAGGCTCAAGTTCGCCAAAATTTAAGAACAATTTAACAACAAGCTCAGGCTGAGGCTTGATAACTTGGAAGGTTTTTGTGATACAAAATTAACAAGAAAACCTCGCGATACAGCATAAAACATAAAAAGATTCACTGTAAAGACTGCTCAACAAACAATAAAGGTTGTTAGCCTCTGTATTCAGCCGTAAAATAAATGTGTAGCGCAAGGCGTTTCATTTTCCAATACCTTGTTTTATTTTGTTTTGTCTTCAATAAAAACCGCCCACAGAAATAAGAACAAAATAGGAACAAATTGAAGCTGAAATCGCCAAAAAATTAAAAGCAATGAGCCTTGGCAAAATTTACTGGTTCTTATAAAAAAGCGTGTAGTTTTGAGCACGAAAATTTGAGACGACTTTTTTCCACGTTTGACGTTAAAAAATTTGATATAAGATTTAAGCTGTACAATTGGGCTTAAATAAAAAAAAATGACCAGCTACGCCTCTGCTTTAAATTAAAAAAAAGTTTCATTAAAGCCGTATTTAAACTGCACGGAATTTTTGGCACGACTTGAAGAAAAATGGAATGCGTAACAAAAACTATGCCGCGGGAAATGCTTCATTTAAACGTAGGTTTTTGGTTTGGCACGGATGAAATTTGGCACGGTGGAGTAATTTTTAACATCAAAATTCACCTTTTTGATAAAAGAAAAAAGTTTTACCTAAGGCGCTCAAAAATTCCGTTTATTTGTAAATGGTCTTTACTCTCTTTAGTTCAAAATTTTCTCGCAATGGCACCCTGTGCCTCAAGCTCCTTCAAAATATTTTGTATATTTGATATTGAGTAATAATCCACCCAAAGTTATGGTTAAAAGATTTCAATTTTCTTATTCTTTCCGCTGACTGTGTCCATTGGGCTTCTATCAACCGTCTGTCAACAACTTCTGATAATGAATGTAATGATGTTAAAGTCGACCATATTTTCAGTCTCGGTATTTGTACCTGGTGTAGAGAACCATTGCTAGCAGGTCAAAATATTCTACTGCTGTCAAAATGCTAGCACCTAGAAACAAACCAATTTGTCCTCCGACGTCCCCTGGTTAAAACAGAAAAATAAAGAGTTTATCAAAGAGAAAAAACAAATTGAGTTTGGTACAGTTTATTTTAATTAAAAAGTTTTAGTCGGCGCATTGACAAAAATTTGGTTCATTCAAAACTTCCCCCCTAGCTGGTCTTGGTAAAAACCAAGAACTATTTCGGGTAAATGATGATGAATAATTCCGTTATTATTATTAACTGTACATAACGGATTGAGAGAGATCAGTACTATTCCTAGACTTCTATTCCAAGACTTCCATTTCAAGGCTTTTATTCTAAGAAACAGCTTCTTTTCTCCAAGAAACATTCATCTCACTCGATATTGTTATTGACAACAGACAAGTTTTATAACTTCAGCTTTTACTGGAAGGGGAATTACTCGTATGGTGCTCTTGATGAATGGTAAGTTAATTATGTCGGATGCAAACCTGAGCTTCCTTGACAACTTTTGACAATCACTTTTGAGAAACCGCGGTCTCGCATCATTGAGCGAAGCTTATCAATTCTCCGCATTCTCCTATCTTTCATAAGATTGTTTATATATGTTGTTCGTTTTGTTCCCCATTTGGTCGACTGATGGCTGGCACAGCGTCAAGTTGGATGTGCCTTCTTCGAGATATCTCACAAAATGACCTGATAGTTTCAATAGACCTCCTCGAACTGCCTCTATATTTTCCCAATACAGTCCTCTTGGGAAACAAGATTCTTTGTTTCAGATGTGGTAATGAAAAAGACACGAAAGAATGTTCAGGTTAAACAAAGAATCCTATTTCCCAAGAGGGCTGTCTTCAGGGAAAACATGAAAGCAATCCGAGGAGGTCTATTGCCTTGCTCAAATCTTTTAAGAAACTTTTGAAAGGTGGTCATAAAGTTACTGGTGTAAGTTCTATCAACGCTATTTCTTATTTGTTAAAGTCCAAATGGTAAAACCACATTTTATAGATACATAAAGTAAGCTAACTTAAGTCTTACCTAGCAGGCTATAGAGATCATAACTTGGCACTTGCTTGACTGCGTAGAATGTTAGGTCCTCGTAAAACACAAATATCTCCAATAGGTTATCTCTGCAAACATGTACATAAATATATCTATTAATTTGACGGGTTTTGAGAAACTTTTAGAAGGTCACCATAAATATAAAGTTCAGCGTTTGTTATGTTTTGTAAGTAACCTAGTGTAACTTCTATCAACACTTTTCTTTAATGCCTTTTATTCAAATTTCAATGGCATAGGTGGACCCACTATAGTTGACCTGTTCCCAATAGATATGACTTCTTAGCTCAGTTGTTTAGAGCACTGCACCGGTATCGTAGAGGTCACGGGTTCGAAACCAGTTGCTTTCTCTTTCGCAAAATTGTGTTTATAACCGCGAAGCTCATATCATAACATCATTCCTATTAATATCTGTTTGGTGTGGTGGTCAATTTAACATGATACTGGTCCAAGATAATCTATGACTCATGCATTTCAGAATTGTAAGCCTGATTAATCCAGGCCCAGGTATTACTATGAAAAGGATGAATTGTACAAGTAACATGATAAAATTGATAGTTAAATAGTGACAACAACAACCTTAAGCGACAATGCATTACTTTATTCTGGAATTAGGAATCCTTCTGGCTTCCAGAACTATATTAGATGGAACCTATTTCCTATTGCTGGAATCCACTCAACCAATACACGTTTCAATACGGGTTCGGTAATCTTAGTCCCGGAATCCTAAGTCCAGATTCTAGTTGATGGTTCAAGAATCCAGTCGATCGATATCGAATCCAGAATCCAGTCTAAGTATAGTCTAATGAATCCAGAATTAAATTGATGGAATCAAGAATCCAGTCAATCGAATCAAGAATCGAATCAACCGAATTTAGAATTTAGTCTAATGAATCCAGTATTCAGTCGATCGAATCAAGAATCCAGTCTAATGAAACCAGAATTCAGTCGATCGAATCAAGAATCCAGTCTAATGAATCCATAGTCCAGTCTAATGAGCCTAGAATCCAGGCAATGGAATCCAGAGTCTAGTTAATGAATTAAGAATCAAGTAGGTGGAATCCACTTTACTTCACTTCCAGTTGGTGGAATCCGTAGTCAAGTCAAGAGATCCGGAATTAAATATATTTTCTTATATGGGTTCCTTTAATGTTAGGCTTCGAATTCGAAATCCAAATCTAGTCGAAACAGTGTTTAAGACGACCACGAACAACTAAACTGCCTGTGTACAACGGATCAAAATTGATCTAACTGGATAGGATTTGCAACCCTAGACAGCTGTTTCGTCCTTGCTGGGACTCGTCAATACGATGTAGCAGAAAAGACCGTAGACTCTACGGTTGCAAATCCTGGCTTGTTCTGGGATCTTATTCATATTGGCTCACTGACAAGTTTCTCTTTTCTACAACATACTGGATTTTTGAATTTGTACTTAAAAAAGGAGCATGATCCAGTTTTCGAGTATATATTTTTTACATAACTTTAATTCAGTTTTTATTTGAAATTATGTCTGAAACGAAAGCTCCTTACCTTAGAAACAATCTATTCTCTTCCTTTGACCCTGTCAGTCCTCTCTTTTTGGCCAGATCATCAGCAAACACATTAGAGGGGTACTGGGCATAAGAGAGTTGTGCGCTATACTCGATATTCTCACAGGCCACCGGGCAGTTGTCGATCTTATCATCACGAAATTTCACTACAAAATTACAAAGATTATGATAACATTGAAGAGGACCGAAGGAATTTTATTAAAAGATTCATTCCGTATAGTTTTTTGTTCATTTTCATAAGTCAAATTACATAAGAAAAGAAATATTTTTGAATATCATGCAGACATAAGCTTACTTACCCCATCTCGGCCACAAGCACTTCATCATTGTGTTCAAAGAACAAATCGGTGCATCTCCTACAAATATCAGAGGGAAACACATTCAATTTATCTTTTGTATACAATATTTGAAATGATTGTTACATTAATTACTTATATTTTTTGATTCAAAATCAAGAACAAAAAGGGAAAAGCAGAAGGAAGAGAAGGACAAGGAGAAAGAGAGGGAAGAGAAATCGGAGGAGGAGTAAGGTAAGAAGAAGGAAAAGGCGAAGGTGAAGGAGAAGAAAAGGAAAAGGTGAAGAAGAAGGAGGAGGAGGAGGAGGAGGAGGAGGACGACGACGACGAGATGAAGAAGAAGAAGAAGGAGGAGGAGAAGGAGAAGGAGAAGAAGGAGGAGGAAGAGGAGGAGGAGGAGAAGACTGAAGAAAGAGGAGAAGAAGAAGAAGAAGAAGAAGAAGAAGAAGGAGGAGGAGGAGGAGGAGGAGGAGGGGAAGAGGAAGGAGAGGACAAATGGGAACAAGAGAAGGATAAGCAGAAATATACAATAAAAAATAACATCAACAACAACAAAGGAATTAAGTAATCAAGAGAAAGCCTATGCAAATGATATAACTACAAAGGCGAATGATATCTATGGTAAATTAGGATGGCCAGTTTTAATACAAAGTATAAATACTTGTTTACCAGGCATAAACCAGTCCTTGCATTCACATTTTCCAACCACATCTTGGGTCAATCGGTCTAAGAAACACTTTGACTTGGTGTAGCGAGAATTGGGGAAATACTTCAGCGGAGGCATCGAACACTTGGTTTTGTAAGGAGATGGAAGATTTGTGATCTGTTAAAGAAAAATTCTTCATTTACTCACCGTTGTGAATCAATGTTTCTGCATTAATGGCACATGGTTACAAAGTGGTTACAGTGGTAACCATAGTTACAATGGCGGATCTAGGGGATGGCACATGCAGAGAGAGCTGGCAGAACTGTGTTCTACTTCCCTCCCCACACCACCCCCCTCCTTCCCTTCACCTATGCGTGGTTGGCAAAATTTTTGCATTTTGAATATTTTTTGTAGTGTTTTTGACGTGTTGAACATTTATTTTGAAGTAAATAAACGTAACTTTTAAAAATATCTGGGTCAGTTACATTTTATCCTCAAAATATTTAGCCATTTTATCTATACGGTAAAGAACATTTATGCCATTTATGAAAATGAAGAATTTTTTTAACAAAATAAATTGTTCTTCAAATTCAAACTTCCTATTTTATCAATATCAAACACTTCTTTTTATGTTAAATAGATAAGTTGTTAGGATTTATTACCTACACGCATTTTTTATAAGAACCAGTAAATCTTACCGAGGCTCATTGTTCTTAATTTTCTGGCGATTTCAGCTTCAATGTGTTCTTAAATTGTTCTTATTTCTGTGAGCGGTTTTTGTTGAAGAACTGAAACAAAATAAAACAAGGTATTTGAAAATGAAACGCCTTGCGACACATATGTATTGTACTGTTGAATTTAAAGGCAAACTACCTTCATTGTTTGTTGAGCAGTCTTTACAGTGAACTTTTTATGTTTTATGCTGTATCGCTGGGTTTTAGTCAGTTTTCTACTGCAAAAGCTTTCCTAGTTATCAAGCCTCAGTCAGCTCGTTGTTAGATTGTTTTTGAATTTTGGCAAATTTGAGCCTCATTGTTCTTATAAAGTTGTGAAGCTGAAGCGTGCAGCTCACCTCTAAATTCAGTCATACAAATAAATAAATAAATAAATAAATATGTGGCGCGAGCAATACATTGTTTCTAGTTTCGTTTTTCAGTTCAACAAAAACCGCTCAAAGAAATGAGAACAAATATAGAACACAAATTAAGGCTGAAGTAGCCAAAAAAATTAAGAACAAGTAAGCCTCGGCAAAATTAACTGGTTCTTATAAAAATTTTTTAAATATTTATTCCAAGAAAAACAATTGGGAAACCTTTGTCAATTGTTTGAACTAACTATACATGCCATTTTAAAACTGAAAACAATTTTGTAGGAATGAGGACTGTAATTATTTTATTTTGTCGCTGCGGGTGCCCGAATCTGCATGACTGAGTTAGGATAGTTTCAGAAGCACATAATGTATTGCGCTTTTTGCAACAAAAGTCCTTTAAAAAGACATGAAAAAACTAATTTTTACCAAACACAAAGATAATCAGCTTTTATTCAAAGTTTAACGTGAATGATAAGAAAACTCGAAAAATAATTACTACTCGGCTTTTCTCTGTTTATAAAAAATTATCCAAAGTTTTTTATCACTCTTTTCAAGGTCTCAGCTTCTTTTAAAAAATCTTAAAAGATTATTTACATAAAAAAGTATTATTCGCTAGTGATTTTAGCACTAATTAATATTTTGGAGAAAAAAAAGAAAAACTTATGGTTGTAAATATTCGAACTTGGACGTGCTTTAGATCGAGGAAACTTTTGACATCAAAAATTTAATTACATCGAGTTCGTTGCTAAAACCACCACAGTTTAACCTATCTTCATTGTTCATGAACTCTTTTTTATCAAAATTTTTTGGTTGTTTAAGATACTCTATATAACAAAGACTTTTTGCGTTGATGATGTAAGAAGAAATATCTCTTTTGATTATTGTTCGGCAACCTCAGATATGGTTTGTTATGTCTTTTGTGGTTATGAAAAACGAACTTGTTACTTTTGCCGACTTTCAAGTTTGCCCTTTTGCCGACAAACTCCAACCCTCAAAACAAATTTGCATCTTTTGACTGCGGAACCTTTGTCAAGAGATTAAAAAAGATAACATTGGTTAAGACGCCTTACAGATGCGGCAAGTCACCGCATCATTTGTAATAATGACATTTTTATTATGGATATAACACAAAGGTAGAAATTGGGAATAGTATCAAAGATATTTATAGAGTTTTTTTTAACATGTTCTCAATAAATTCAAAATTTTAATAGGTGGGAGTTTTTTTCTCTTAAGAATTAATCTTGTTAATTTGTCACTATCTCAAATTTGCGGTATATCTCTATTTTTTTCTTGGCTAACAACTAACAGCAATTGTTTATTTTTATAAAGATGAGAAAACCAATATCCCAGATCAAGGCATTTCAATTCAAATGCATTGTAACACATATTGACAGAATATTTACTTTTGACTTCGTCCGATCATCTTTATTGACTCGAACTTTGGAGTTGATAGATTTACCGAACTTAAGCCTATAAGGATTTATTTTTCTTTCTCTGGAAAAAACAATTTTATTCGAGTGTTTTAGATTTTTGAAAAGTAAAGTGACAAAAAAAGTCTTTTACGCTTCTAAAGCGAACTAACCCTTTGTTTTCAAAGATAATGTTTGAAAAGAACCTCACAATACATATTGTGTACGTTTCTTTACACTCGTCGAAACATTATTTTAAGTTTATTTGAAAATGGAAAAAGAAAGGTCGCAGCTACCAGATTTTTTAATGATTCTGTAAACGAAAAGTAATGTTTTTTTATATGACAACGTTTATTAATCATCTCTCTCTTCAAATGAAACGAGTTTTAAAATGTTACAAGGATCAGATAGAAGTATTCCATGGAAGTCCCAACTGTACTCAGATTTAACAATCGTTTCTTTCTCCAATTCTGATTCGTTATTCATTAATTATATTGAATCATTTTAGTAGATATAACTTTTCTTTTCGTCATTTGAAGATTAAAGCGCTTGTGTTGGCTATGCTCGTAAATTGAACAGAGCTTGTTGTTCAGTAATTTATTAAAACTTTTCGTGAGCAAATTTTAATAGTGTTTATCTTATGGGCAGACAGAGTTAGTTTTTAAATTTTAATTAGTGAAAACCTATTTAAGAATTTTTCCTAGTTAGAAGATTTTTGATCAAAGTGGCTTTGTTTGTAATTTGTAACACAAAATACTAACACAAGTAAGTTTGATTCCATTTTAATTTCTCGACGTTTCGACGCCGTCCAGCGTCATTTTCAAGAGTAATTATACATTTAGAATTCAATGGAATCAAACTCACTCGCGTTACAAAATAGGAAATTTTTGGCATAAACACATATTTAAAGATTTGTTACAGTCCTTTTTTTAGCTAAAATTTAATTGTGTTTTGAGACAAAAATGTTTAAACAACACAAATAACAAAATAATGACAAAGAGAATGCGTTTCTTTCAATTTTTGTGGGAAAAAGAACTAGTTAGATTCGTGGTATAAATACACAATGATATCATACTTATAAAGAAAAAAAAATTCGCTGCTCAATAATCAGTTTGGCCATATTCACAATCGACAGTCCAGTAATTACCTATGCTTGGCTTCCATAGAAATTAGCCATGAAACCTTTGTTTAATCAAGATACAGTTTTCAAACGCTAACTTTTTGGTTGACGTTTGAGAAACAAAACACGAATCTTGAAATGTTTTGTAAACTCGAGTTTACTCTAAAGTTTGTTTTTTGACTATAGCTGACGGAAAAACCGGAAAAATAAAAACCCTTTACTTGCTTTTTAAGAAAGTGAAAAGTCTTTTGTTTAATTTTTTCAACCAACTTTTAGCAGGTTTAGTTGTTATTCTCTTCTAAAGCCACAAATAAATGTTTTACAAATTGAACAAACGAAACGATACAGACGCACGTTTATTAATATTTTCCACGACACAAACCGTTGCACATTGATTTCCCCATATTTCTGGCAGTTTTGGTTTATGATAGCAGAGAATTGAACAAAATTGAAAATTAAGTAATCAATTTTAGAATAAATTAGGACAGAAGTGTTGGTTTTCTTCGAGAAAGGACTAGTTTGTTAGCTTAAATGGGTAGATTACTGATTCGATTTCTAAGTTGCATCAGAAATTACATAAATTTTAAGGCCGCAAAAATCTTTCGTAATCTACTGCTCCTTTAACCAGTATATTTTTCTGTCATCACACGCGTTTTGAATGAATTAGAATTTTTGATTCCACAAAAGTTTGATATGATTTTTACTGAACTTATCAGTAATCAAAAACCGAAATACTGATTTCCGCAAACAGAAAATCATGTTCGCAATTGTGTTTCTGGAAAGCTAAAGGCTTCCTGATAATTTGCAAATCAGATTGACGAAACAAATTTTAAAGCCCCGCCATTGAAATTTCCCGTTACGAATCATTAAAAGATTTCTGCTGTTACTACCTTAACGATTTTATTTTTCGTTCTCGCGCAAGTCTTTTCAACTGAGTTTTTAATCAATTTTCAAACAATCATGATAACACAACGAAAGCTCAAAAGGATATCCTAAAACTGCACTTTAGTTTTTAAAACAAGGCAATCGGTTAAAAATTTGCTTTTGTAGGTGAAAAATATGGCGGATTTAAAAAGATACTTCAATTAGGCCCCTTAATTTAGAAATAAGAGAAGAATGTTTCCTTGAAGACTTGATAAAACATGCGCTACACTATTTCTTGTTATACATTCATGAATTTCTTTTGTGTAGCTATAGCTGAAGATGTAACAGCTCAGACGAACCTATATATTGCTTCTTTTAAACTTAGTGTTTCAAAAACCCAAACATATTTGAACGGTTAAACTCGTTGCATGTGGGGGGCATCATAAAATCGCAGCAAGACAGGCGTGTATTACACAAATTGGATAGAGACGTCTCGACCCACAGTTCCTTGAAAAGTGCTTGCTAATCTCGCTAGTTTTTGCGACTTTTATTTAAGAAAAGCGAGAAGGGATCTCTGTTTGTTGAAGAAAACATAATAACATAATGTTACATTTTATGGATTTGATACCAACGCTCGGAGCCAATTGTCGGTATTAATAATTTGAGTTAAATTAGTTCGACAGGTGGATTGGAAACCCAATAATTAAACTTGGACGTTTCGCCAGAGAGAATGCCTTGAAAAAAGAAGAAAAGCGACGTTTACCTATAACAACAATTTTATGCACATAGGAATATTAACGAATGCTAATAGTTCAAGCGACAACGCAGAGGAAAATATTGGAAAAACAAAATTTGCCAAAGTTATTGTTTAGAATTTATGTTAGAAATTGTTTTGTGAAAAACACTAGTCACGACGAATTTTAGATACTGTATATTTTTTAACATGAAACGAAACGAAATATGCCATTTCCAAATAGATATTCAAAAATCTTATTAGATATTTTTTTGATAAGAAAGGAATATAAAAGCGAAGGCTAGTTTTTTTTTCTCAATTCCTTTTCAAGAACAATAGAATGTTTATGTTAGTGCAAATCACGGAGATTATGTGGTAGTTCTAAACACAAAAGCTTGATGACCAAAAAAGTTAGGTAACCAAGTAGCAAAGGTTTTGCGAAATAATTTTACCTTTAAACGTGACAATAAATAATTACATTGCCTTTGATAAGTGCTGATTTAAGGCGAAAACGCAAAAATGCATTAAGTTAAATGTAAATGAAAAGCAATAAAGAATTCAAAACTGCCACGATACTGTTTTCGGAGAAATTACTCGAAAGTGTTAATTCATAGATACACAAAACGCATGTGATAAAGCCATGATTTGTCGATTCGATGATTTTCTTACAAAACAAAGCACCTTATTGCGATCTAAAAATTCATAAGTAAAAATTAGAACTACTGTTCAGCTCAAATATATTCTAGAATAAAACAAAAAATCTCACCTGTCGTTTCTTTAGCTCGATGTAAGTCGTAAAACCTGGAGAAACCGAGTAGCCTTGCATTCGGACTGGCGTCTCTTCTTGATCGTGCAAAATCACTTTAAAACCTGCACTATTGACTGCAAAGTAGTAATCGTAGTGCTGCACGTCTATTTGTAGGTGTAATCCTTTTTTCTGACCTGTGTCTGTTGTTATCAGTGGGTTCTTGTTGTGTCCCGAGTTAAACGTAAAACAAACATCACCTTCAGCATTTTTGAACACAGAGAAATTTTTCCAACTGCATTCTTGCTCCTCATTCCACATACATAATGTTATCATTTCGCTGTGAGAATGAGCGCTGCCGGAGAGCGCTTCTTGAATCTTATCGCCAGTAAGAAGACTTTGCAGATGTGTCACGTTCTCTCCTTTCAGTTTTTTGACATAGACTTCATGCATTAACGTTCCGTTCATTTTGGACATTCTGGCGTCATTGTAGTTACATAACGATATGGCTGGGAAGACTAGACTGTTCTCGTATATGAGTAGGGTCGTAGTTGTGAATGGGAACTCAAAGAAATGGATTATACTCTCCGTACACTTCTCAAAAAAGAGAGCAAATGCTCCAAGGAGAAGCAAAATCCAGATGACTCGTCTGAGGGGAGGATTATTGTGAGCTCCGAAACAGTAATGAAATCCGTGAAGTGTGCAACCGCTCAGGAATTGCGTCCATAATTTTTGAATTTTACTTTTTCGCTTTTTTCTGTTCATTAGTCTCTTGCATCTTTCGTAATCACTGTCCTTTTTGCATTTTTCGTAATCGTTCGCCTCGTGATAAAACCCTTCGGAATCTTTCCAAGACTGTACACCTTCCGCAACCTGTCCGTTTGTTCCAGGTTTGACATAAACTACGGTAATGTCCCGTTTACACTGCACACAAAACGCCTGTAGGTTACCTGTACAATTAGCCAACTTTTCATCCCCGTCTACGACTATTTTGATGTCTCCATTGTTGTGTACATGATTGCAACCTTGCGAATAGTCATTTTCATAATCATTTGGTAGCTGCGACATAATCAGCAAATGTTTGAGGTACACTAAATTTGAACGCGAAAAGAAATGTTAATTTCCAAGTATTTCGCGATTACCAGTAAAAGCAATCAGACAAGACTTGCTTGTACCCTGATATTGACCGATCTGATATTAACTTCAACGACCTGATATATGGAGGTTATATTAAACGTTTAAATAGCTTCCGCCCGCAAATTGAATACATCCGAAAACTTTTCAAGCAGAATCTGAAAACCAATCAGGTTTGGAGAAGAGAGCTGATGAAGGAAGCTTTTCAAAACCAAAGCTCAATTTGCATTTAAATAGAACCCTTGCTGAGACCTGTGTGTTACGCGAATTAAACCCCGATTATGCTAAATAGGGGCTCACTTCGCCTGCAGGTGACCCAAAAATCATACAATATTTATGTTGGTATTTAGAAAATCCTAGTTGGTGACAAAGTTTACAATTACAGATTCTGTGATTGCCAATGAACAATTCGTACAAGAATAATAATCGCCCCACTTGCAAGAGAATTAGTCTAAGGACAATTCCTTTCTTTTGTTTTGTTTTGTACACGCTCGTAAATCTCTAATCCATTTCACTACATCTAGTTTTGTTTTGACAAAAAGATATTACTCTTCAAAATATGCATAGCGTCAAGAAAAGGACGCAAACGATAGAAATATTTAAAATCACTTGCCATGACGAATTCAATGACTGATATGTTATCTGTGTTTGCTATACTGGGATGCAAACTTGTTCGAAAAGAAGATTCCCGATTTTAAACGAAATATCTCTGAAGTTGATTTTAAATAATTGATTTTGTTTATGTTGTAGAAAATTCCTGAAAGCAACCTTCTCTCAACAACATAAACTTCATGCTTACTGCAACTTGACAATTAATTTTACTCTGCTTTTTAAATGTTATTAAATTCATCAATTTCTGATTGAAAAAAAAAGATTTTGAATAGAGCTCCTAAAAATTAGAAAAAATTGAGCTGTATAATTAATTTACAAGCAACTGTTACCTATTCCAAGTATATAATTTATCAAAGGTGCTTTTTTTATCCTCCGAATGAAAAAGTGATTGCGGTTTGTTCCCAGAGATAATATTTATATGAAAAAGGGCAAGTGTTTTTATATCATAAAGGTTTAAACAGAAGTGAAATTTTAGCTAGTTATTTTTGTGTGCGATGCAACGCCTCATTTGGTTGTTCGCAGACAATCGAAAGTTTCTAATAATTCGACGCTTGAGCTACAAATCATGATCAAGTTAAGGTTTGAGTAAATTTTGTAAGAGATAAATTGTTTGTATATATTTTGAAACTCATTGTATCAAAAGTCACGCAAATACAAAAAGCTCTAACTACCTTTCTAAAAGCTACACTCTGAAGAATACGAGAGACGCCTCGAAGCATGTCAGTTTCGATTAAAAATGATGAAACTAAAGAATATTGTCACAGCAGTCAAATTCAACTACTTTTCTCCTTTGCAGTTTAAAAAGAAACACAAACAAATATTGTTCATTTTAAGCACTTTCGGAATTCACCATAGAAATAATACCGGACTAAAAATTTTCAAGTAGGTTGGAAGTTTTGGGAAACGACAAAAATTTTGTTGGACGGCTAAAAGATTTTGAAAAATGCCACCGCAAGAAAAGTCAAGTCAACAAGCAATGCACACGAAAACTATAAAAAAAGTACTTCAATACTCTGTAAAAACTTTTTTTCTTCAACTGCACCATGCTTTGTTTACAATATTTATCATGTAAATTCCAAAGATTGAGTTGTTTTGCATTTAAAGTGAATAATCAGTAAAATTCGAGCCTTGTTATAAGCCTTTCGATTACTTTAAGTAAAGTGTGCAATCTTGTGTTACGTCGCCTGATAGAATTTATAGGAATAAAAATAAAAATTGATTTTTCATGTTTTGTATCATGCAAGAGGTCCCCAAGAGTGTGTTTATTAGTTTGTTTACTAGATTGCAATCAGCTCTGCACGCAACTACAGCTTGGGCACGTAAATCAAACTTTAATGTAAATTAAAGGCTAATTGTAGTCCTTTCAACTTGGATATCGGCGTGTAAAAGGCAAGAAAACGGTATTAAACAAATATATCCAGCAATAATAAGAAAGGAGAAAAAAATTCCTTTACATGTCAAATGCTAATTTTAGTCTTAGTTTTTGGTAGGTAAAATTATCCCGCTAGCCAAGAATGTAAACATATCTATGATTAGGTTTGATATAAAGTAAACATGAAAGCAATTTGATGTATACAAGCTACACACTTTTTTTTAATAAGAACCAGTAAATTTTGTCGAGGCTCGTTGTTCTTAATTTTTTGGCGACTTCAGCCTCAATTTGTTCTTAGTTTGTTCTTGTTTCTGTGTGCGGTTTTTAACGAAGAAAAAACAAAATAAAACAAGGTGTTGGAAAATGAAACGCCTTGCGTCACACATGTATTATACGGTTGAATTTAGAGCCGAATTACCTTCATTGTTTGTGGAGCAGTCTTTACAGTGAATCTTTTTATTTTTTATGCGGCTGTATTGCTAAGTTTTAGTCAATTTTCTACCACAAAAACTTTCCTAGCTATCAAGAAACAGCCTGAGCTTGTTCTTAAATTGTTCTTAAAATTTGGCAAATATGAGCCTCGTTGTTCTTATAAAGTTGTTCTTGTAAAAAAAAGCGTGCATGTGCGCAAGCATGAAAATTAGTCCTTTTAAATTCTCAACTTAATTTTCTATTTACAGTTATTTTTGACAGAAAAAAAGGTTCGGTTGACCGCTCAAAAAAAATTTAGAAATAATCGCAGCAGGAGGTTATTATATTCCGCATTATGTGTGGTCAAACAGAGAGTGACTTTAGAAACCTCAGTAAAAAAGCAACATTATACATTCCACAGGCTTGAAGTCATCTCAGTATTTGTGGTGTGGCAGCTTGGAGATGCGACTAAAATTAATATTAAATGGAGAAGACTCACCACATTTGCCGGCACGTAGCAACAGAATGAATCAGCTTATTTTTTCATTTAAGCAAACCTGGAAAATTTTAGACTTAGGTCGGTTTAACGGCTGTAAAATCAAGGAAAGGAAGCAAAGGAAAGCACCTTTACTTCTCTAATTTATTTAACAGTACGCGCTTTTTTAAGAGAACAACGAGGCTCAAGTTTGCCAAAATTTAAGAACAATTTAAGAACAAGCTCATGGTGTGGCTTGATAACTGAGAAAGTTTTCGTGGTAGAAATTGACTAAAACTTAGTGATACAGCATAAAACATAAAAATATTTACTGTAAAGACTGCTCATCAATGAAGGTAGTTCGCCTCTATATTCAGCCGTACAATACACGTGTGGCGCAAGGCGTTTCACTTTCCAATACCTTGTTTTATTTTGTTATTTCTTGAATAAAAAACGCTCACAGAAACAAAAACAAATTAAGAACAAATTGAGGCTGAAGTCGCCAAAAAATTAAGAATAATGAGCCTTCGCAAAATTTACTGGTTCTTATAAAAAAAAGAGTGTAGCCATAGTACTCAGTATGAGAGACTAATTATTTTTATGGCCTTATGAATGCTGTTTGGATACGGATGAAAGAAAGCGCTGCGGGAAACTAACTTCTGGATTGTTCAAGTCGATTTATGTTTTAAAAGTGGTTTAACCCAACAACTTGACTGCAAGTAAACATGGTGTTGGACAACAGCCAAGGTAAGTGTGGCCATCATGTTTGCCAAATAGACGCTTTTTTTATAAGAAGCAGTAAATTTTGCTGAGGCTCATTGTTCTTTATTGGCTACTTCACTGCCTCGAGTCTCGGCAAAATGTACTCGTTCTTATAAAAAAAATGCGTGTATTTTATGAAGCAGCATAATGTTCACTGATTTTGATAGCGAATATACAGTGTTTTCCAATAGATTGAATTTAGCCTAGATCAATAAAATTATTTATCTTGCTCATGAATTTATTTCGTATCTCAGAATAAGCTGTTGAACGAAATAAAAAAAAATGCATTTCGTCTTCCACTTCGGGCAAATCCTTTGCAGACATTCCAACCCTCCCGTCTTGGCCGGAAACCTCCCGTTTTAGGTGATTGATTCCGGCCTCCCGTTTCCTTC
>JAOCPT020568626.1:0-10797 GCA_026546935.2 Palythoa grandiflora | reverse complement strand
TGCGTCAGCCGCCACTTGATTTTATTTAGCTGGTTTGTTTGTCCGAATTATGACGTAATTACTGCGCTGCGCTATTCAAAAGACAAAAAAAAAATGTTCTTAAACAAAAGCTAAATAAAACATTAAAACTTCGATAATAATAATAATAAAAGTTATTTGCTAAAATTCTTTACTTCTATTAATAAAACATGTAAAATTACAATAGAATAAAATAAAATAAATGAAAATACAATAAAGACTAACATTATAAGTATTAGGCATAATTGCAACAATTTCAAAATCTGAAAAATGGTCAATCATATCGATACTGACAGGCAAAATTAAAAATGTACTTACCAATCGGTGTTGCAACTGCACGAGGAAAGAAAAACAAGGGTTAGTTTGCAAAAATTAATGAATTTATCAAAACAAAACAAAACAAAACTCAAAATAATTACACTGATTGTCTTTAGTATTAAATATTCTCTCTATATCCTTTGTATTTACTACTTTCCAGCGAGCAAAAGAATTATTAAACCACTTTAGGACCCTTCAAGATTATCTCAGCTATGTTGAAATGTGTATAATTCGATGGAATGGGTTTGGGCAATAAATTCAATTTCGTTAAACGAAGCAGCATTTTTCCCAGTTTTGATACGATAGAATTTATTCAACAACACAGGATCGAAGGCCAACAAATTACAACAGACGATAGCGATATTAAAACATACTTTGAAACTGATCGAGAGGTCGGGCACCATTGATAAAATCTATAAAGTTTACAAAACTTACTAAAAAGTCAAAAACTTGCACAGGAGACGGCCGATTTTTGAATACTTACAGACTTACTTTCGTTTTCAACAGAAATGAACTCCTGCTCGAAGCCAATGTTAATTTGTATTTTCCATTTTGTTGCACTATTATAAACCCTATCGAAAAATGGCGGCGATTTTAATATTCTTTTGTCTACATTCAAATTAGCCCTACTAGCCTCTCCTTATGTTAAACATTCAAAAGAATATGTTAATCTAAACCAGGCTAGTAAGGTTAATTTGAATGTTGACAAAAGAATATTAAAATCGCCGCCATTTTTCGATAGGGTCTATTGTTACTCATTTGTTTACCACGCACTATCAGTAAGCCAAATTAAAACTCGTCTGTTGTTGCTGAAGCGCCAAATTTTTCAACTCACCCCGGTGTGTACGTCAAAATGCGCGGGAATTCATTCAAGCGCAAATGTATGACTGCTAAATGAGGTTCTTTCTATTTACTTACTTTTTAAACAAATAGACGCAATGGTAATTCGTGCAGTAATAAAGTTTTCAAGTCAGAATCTTTGAGAACGAAATCACCATTTTCTAGTACGCAGGGCAGACTCGATCAGTTGATGTTTTTAAGCACTGACATTTTTCGCTCACACAGAAGATTCCAGTGAAACTGACGTAATTTACTTCCACGTAAGAGGAAAAATTGCTTTAAAATTCGGCCCTTTTTATGATCAGAAGAAAACAAAAGTTATATTTTCAGTGTGAGATCAAAGATCCCGGATGACAGTGAAAACAGCGTTTTAATACAGCACATGTGCTGAATTAAGGATTCATTTACACGGATTAAATAAAAATTAACGGTAAATCATCCGGTCGGAGGCCGTTATATTTTGCAACTGTGCTGTTAAAACAATATTGCACGTGCGATAAAAACGTATACATCGAAGTATTGAGTATTGTTTTCTTATTAATATATATCTAGTTGCTCACTGTCTTACCTTTACAGATGGATTTTTTAATCTTTTCAACGGAGTTTTGGAAGACGTTAAAGTTTTGTGCTTGGAAAACGAACTTTGGATGTGACGCTATTTTGAATAGTTGTTGTTGATTGATGAATCTACCTATGCCAACTGCGTACACTTGTACACCAACTGCCTTTAGACCCTTAGAGGCTGTTTCAAGATCTTCGTACGGGCCTCTGTCTCTTGTTTGACTTCCAGTCGCTAACACTATTGCAACCTAAGCACAAGCAATTACGTAGATCAAACTTTAAGTAAATAGCTTTTTCAGATGCTCTGACGAAGGGAAAACGCTCGAAACGTCAGCTTTTACAAATTCCTACGGCGATGATAATTCGTTTATCAGCATTACTTCAAGCAATTACGTAGTAATTAATTAAAAAGAAAGCTTTATACTTTTTTAAGATCTATTCAGTCTTGTATTAATATTCACCGTACACTTATGTGGAAAGTTTTTCTGTCATATCTTGCAATAAAGTCGAGAAATGGTTCTTGAAAGCAGCAAACTGGCCTAGATGCCGCCATTTTGGAAGATCATCTGAATCTCTAGGCGTCACTGCGCTGCTGGTGTTGTGAAAACTGAAGACCGTGTTACACGAGGCAACTGTTTCAGCAACTTGCAATGCAATGTTGACGATAATGAAGAATCGCAAGTTGCTGTAAAGGCCGTTTTACACGAGGCAATTTTTTCAGCAACTTACAATGCAATGTTGACGATAATAAAGAATTGCAAGTTGCTGTAAAGGCCGTGTTACACGAGGCAATTTTTTCAGCAACTTGCAAGGCAATGCTGACGATAATGAAAAATTGCAAACTGCTGTAAGGTGTCAGACGAGGGCAGTTTTTGTCGCAACTTGCAATGATCTCCCTTCTATAAAACGAGATGATATCAGCGATCGTCATCTTTATGAATGGATTTGATTGGCTCTTCACTTGGATTGCGACATTGGCGTTGCGAAGCAGGTTGCCTAGTACATGTTACACGCTGCACCTGGCTTCGCATCGTTGCGAAAAGTAGAAGAGTGTTCAACTTTTTCCGCGACTTGCAACGTTGCGTTTCCAGTTGGACAGAGATGTTAGATGTTCAATTTTATCAGTAGTGGGCATTGTGTTGCAAGCTGCTAAAATAATTGCCTCGTGTAACAGGGCCTTGACATATTATTGACACTTGAGGTGCTACTGCAGGAGGAACTCATTTTTGCAAATTCAAATGCTATCCTGAAAACCCTGTACAAAAAAGCTAAATACTTACAAGGAACAAACTAGTCCGTTTCTTCTATATTTCAATCTTGATTAAAGGAAAAGGGGGTTGCCAATAGTTTTTTTAATCGTAATTTTTTTAAATAAACTTGAAATAATGTGTGATAAACAAATTATTGTCGTCGTAGGAAGCTGGAAAGCTGACTTTTTGAACGTTAGCCCTTCATCATCATCTGAAATGTTGAGAGAATCAAGGGGTTTATATAGGTAGTTAATAGATACAGAAATGCAAAATGAACGGTCATTGACTCTAATGCGTCGCAAAAAAGAAAGGAACAAAAACGTATTTTTAAACTCGCTACTTGGCTCCTTGGATTAATGAGTGTTTTTCTATTCATCTGATCATTATTAGTGTTGACTTGTATTTTGTATCTATTAATTACCTATAAAAACCTTTTATACTCAGCTTTTTCAGATACTCTGACGAAGGGCTAACGCTCGAAACGTCAGGTTTTCCAAATTCTTACGGTGATAATAATTAGCTTATTACATATTACTTCAATTTTTAACTGTACAGGTCAAACACTTAAATTTTACTTTTGTTACGGATACTGACCGTTCAAATAGTATTTTGGTTTTTGATTTAATTTTATAATAATAGTTCACGAAACTTCATTCAACAATAGAAGAAAAAAGTACTTGTGGAAAACAATGGGTTGAACATATTATAAAAATAGTACAGTCGTACGCGCCTTCAGCACTCTCTCAAGGGTTTTTCACTCACTTTGACTGGTGCTTAGATTCCCCTTTTCAATCTCAGGCAATTTATCAACTTCTCCTTAGATAACAAATAATGTAACTAATAGTAAGAAATAAGGAATCGATCAAGTGTAATAAGCTGTGAAAATTGAAAATTGAAAAGCCAAATTCTCCCAAACTGGTTTTATAAAGTATGGAGCTCAATTGGAAGAATTTACCAACACGTCATTGTAGTGTTGGGAGCTAAAAGGATAAAAAAGCCAACATACTCGCATGCTTTGGTATGGTAACTATTTTACTGAATTGCAGAATATACTTCCCCCTCATATTATTTAAGGCACAATTCCTTAGGAATTCCTGAAGTCAGTGCTTTGATACAGATAGAAAGTTAAATTTGTTACGAATTACCAGTTTACGGTAAGCATTACCTTTACGACATTGGGTCGCATTCCATTTCTTTTGACAAATATCTCCTCTTGTGCAAGTCTCAGCCCCTTGTCGATATAGAAGAAACCTTGAATTTGAGGCATGGCATTAATTATTTCTGCAACTTTCTCAACCGAGAGTTCGGATTCCCGAATGTCGTTAAACTTGAGAACGACCTTTGCCTCGGAACTATATGACACGACAGCTATCCTTGATGCGTTGGTACCCAATTCAAATTCCCTTGATAGCGATGTAATAAACTTTAGCATTTTCTCCCAATTCTCTAAAGTCATTCTTGTGCTTGAGTCGACAATAAATGCCATGTCTAATTTGACTTTGCACTGTTTAACTAAAATTAAGGAAAAATATTCTGTTATTCTACCATGAGTAGCTTTGAAAAGCTTTTTCATATATGTTAATCTCGTTTCAGCCTTTAGTTGAACATTTGGGTGACCTTATTCTCCGCCAAAGAGGTCGGAAAAATGAGTACCTGCTTTTGCTGGGGGCTAACCAAGGATGGATTAGTGTCCCGTTCAGTGGGAGTCCGCTTAACATTATACTAGAGAAACTTAAGATAAGCATCGCCTCTAATGGGGAACCTAAGCTTGTAAAAGGATTTGGCTTTTTTAACTTGACTTTGCGCTGTTTAACTAAGTATAGCTTTGAAAAGCATTTTCATACATGTATTAAAGAAATCAAGGCGAAATAAAGTTAGCACAGAGCTAGAAGAAAAGCTAAATTTATACATATCCCAAGAAGCTTTTTCTGTTAAGGTTTCGCCTGGGATTGTTCAAGCGGTGCCTTCCCCTCTCAAACAGTTCCTTCGCCTTGCATTTAATTTCTAGCTAGCCCTCGCCTTGCATTGCCACTTATACAGTTGACTATAGAAAGAGGTAAGTCGGATAAAGCTCCTTGCATAGGGAAAATTACAGTAGTCTTGTCCAAGTTATAACTTCATAAACAACGTTTCGGACTAAAATCCTTGTTCAGTGTAAAATAACATACTTTATTCATACTTTACCCGGCGGCGTGTTTGGCACAGTGGTAAGATCTCTGCCTTCTAACCGCAAGGTCCCAGGTTCAACACCCGGCTCAGCCGAGAATTGAACATTTGTGTGACCAAAGTTGACTCAGCTTTCCATCCTCCCGAGGTCGGTAAATTGAGTACCAGCAGCTTCTGCTGGGGGATAACCTGCGATGGATTAGTGTCCAATCCCGGGGGAATCAATGACTCTCATCCACTTAACTCTACAGAAACCGGGGATAAGCACCGGCTCCAATGGGCCACTTATATATTTTTAGCTTTTTCGCCCTGTCTGAAACGTTGTTGATCAACTCTTCTACAGTGTTCAACCATAATTTTAAACGTTACTGTTTCTATCGAAACATCTACGCAGCCATAGCCATTTTATAACAACAAATTCTAATAATGAATCAGACACAATATACTCAGTGTAATCTATAACTCTGCTGCATCATTCGTTCCAGATTTTTAGCAGCATCTATTTACTCGATTTAACAAGGATGGTCTTGTTTGTATATGTGTTATATCTAAATTTAGTAAAATTACACAGGTGATTATACAAAATCGCGGGCGCTGATTGGTGGACAAACTCGGACTATCACACGATAATCACCTCCAGCGATTATCCAAAATAGCTGCCGGCTCACTTTCGCTTGAAATAAATTTTTTACTCGTTGTAAATGTGTCTTTTTTCCTTTTATAATCACCTGTGTATTTATACTAAAACAGTTTGTAGTTTTACTAAAACAATTAGTCACCTCAGGCGCCGTGATTATCGGCGGATAGACTATTCGCGATAATCACGTCGCCTTCGGGGAACTAATTGCTAAATAACAACATAACTGACCGTATCTAGATAACGGCCTTGTCCGTGATGGCAGATCGTCGTACGTTGGTATGATACGGATATCGTTTGGCCTCTGAACAACGGAAGCTAACTCCCTCCTATCAGCTTCACCCCCAATAGCCACCACATAGATCTCGACATCCAGACCATAAAGAGATTCCATTCCGTAATGAAGAGGTTCAGCGCCATACGCTTGCCGGCCTGCCGTCAATAGTATTACAATTTTTTTACCATCCCCTTTGGATTTCAAGAAGATCATTGCTGCATGGTTTAGTGCACGGTCCATTCTTCGTGGCGTTTGTAACAAAGTAGAACGTTCAAGCCTTTCAACAAACCTAGAATCTGTTAGACTTGCTATTGTATGCGCATGCTCAGCATAAATTACCGAGCTTCCTCTGGGTCCAGCAGCTGAAATGTTAAAATGAGTGGCAAGTGATCTAACGAAATCTTTCTCTAGATCGTATTCAGCAGAGCTCACTCCTCGTGATGCGTCGATGAGGAAAACAACATCATTTCCTTCTTCAAGAGGGCTAAACGGAGCTGGCAAAGAAAAACAAAATTTCCATTAGGCACCCAATTTTTTTTCCTAATAATTTTTTTCTAAAATAGAGTATGGTGTCAAATAATTCTATCCGTTAACAATACAACTCACATAAGAGCTTTAATTGCGCACGCCCTTGTTTATTAAGCAAAGAAACCTTTACACTCCAACATAAAAATACAACTCCTGTAGAACGTTTTAAAGGTATCCAAAGACATAACAAGTTCAGTTAGTAAATCTGCGATTTTTAGAAAAGATGAAAAAAAAAATTGAAATATTCTTGGTCAGGTTTTTATTTAACAACGAAAGCAGCTAGTTAGATTTCTACATTCCAATTAAACAGGAAACTAACTTACACACTCGGTCACGAATTTGGCGAGCTATTGTTGAAGATTCAGAAGAAAGTTCCTTTGACATTTTCACCACAAATACATCCTGTGGTCTGTCAACAGCTGAATTAAGATCTTCTTCATCTGTCTCGGCACCAACTGCCACAATATATGTTTGTGCGCCAACACCAGTGAGTAGTCTTGTTGCTACACGCAGAGGTCTGGAGCTTGGATGGTTCTTGCCCGTTGTTAGTAAAATGACAATCTTCTTGCTATCATCTCTAGTATTGAAAAACAATCGAGCAGCGTGTTCCAGGGCATTGTCCATCCGCCTTGGTCTTCCTGGTAAAGTGGCATTGTTCAGCTTTTTGTAAAATTTTGGATCCCCAAAATTTGCAATAGTTTTACCTTGGTAACCATATACTACAGAGCTTGCGCGTGGACCATCCGGAGATATTGCAAAGTGATTCCATAAGGACTTCACGAATTCCTTTTGCCTTCGAAAGTCTACTGAGCTAACGCCTCGGGAACCATCAATCAGGAAAACCACTCTTGTCTTTGGATCCAACGGACTGGATGGCTCTAAAAAGAAAAACAATTGATAGGTTGTTCACAATTCGAAATTGTTTTGTGTATTCAAACTGATGTTTTAAAAAGTTCGAAACTTTTAACATTGTTAAAACTACAAAACGTATCAGATACTCGGGTGTGTTTTTTTCATTGTCCATCAAAGGATAGCTCAAAATAGTATTGCCAAGTAAATCAACAAGTTACTAATAGTTTTGTTTTAGCCTTCACTTCTGATCGAATATATCAGAACCCCTTACAAAGATTTATGATAAATTACCTATTACCTTAAATGAAAAATTTGTGCTCAATTTTGTATAATTCATTTTAATTTATTATATAGTTAAGTGAGATCACGGGCTCTGATAGGCTAAAAACCGCAAACTCAATACAAAAGCCAAACTATGTTCAGTGGTCGAGTGTTTAAAAACGTTTTGAGTCCTTTTAATCCTAAAAACCACGAACATAACACAAAAGTCAAACAATGGACAGTGGTCCAATGCTTTTGAATTTTTCTATAGTTCTTTTAATCCATACTGGCTCATCCTCTATTGTCCAGTTGTTAGCCATTGCATGATTCTGCTTTTCTCGACGTCCTGTCAATCTTTGTACCGTTTTCGTGTTTTTTCTGTAATTTTTCCATTATGTTACTTAGATGGCAATTTTTCAAATGTAATCCTAAAACCGTAGCTATGAACTCTGAGGTATTAGTAGAACCTCATTAAAATGCAACTTCTCATTCAAGGACATATAAGTGGTTGAAAACTTTATTTTGCATAACGTGTCGCGCCTTCGCTATTCATTAACACTCGTGGAGATGTATGGCGATTTTCAAACTTTATTAACAAACAAAAGCCATGTTTTGAATCTTTTTTATCTAAAGGAAAGTCTAAATTATAAAAGAAATGGTTCATAGGCAGTGTGCATCTATCAAGTTATAGAGAATTCGGGTGGTCGCTTAAGCACTCAAAAAGCTATTAAAAAGGTTTTAGATATCTATCTATAATTTTATATGATCTTACCAAATAATCTACTAGTTTAGCAATCTTATTACCAAATAGATCCACCTGGTTGAGAAATAACTGTTCGTCGCCGTAAGATGTGTTTGGAGACTAATGTTGAGTATTGGCTCTTCTTCTGAACAACAACGCTTGAAATGTCAGCTTTTAACGCATTGTACAGCGATAACAATTATTCCTCAATTTTGTGATATTTTTGGCTTATGCGCCGATGATTTTAATGGTTCTTCACGTACAAACTGTTCACTAAAAATACCTGCTCTTTCATGTATCTGCTTTGCAAGGGGCTTTGCCATAGAAGGCAGATTTCCATAGGAATTCACTTCAAAGATATTTTGAGGTTTCTGAACAATACTTTTCAATTTTTCTTTTTCTTTGTCAGGTTGGTGTCCAATTGTCACAAGGAAGTTTTGAGTGCCCAACTGGCGAAATTTTTTAGCTATATTTGAAAGTGTAAGAGGATCCGGTGTTTCTTTCCCAGCTGTCAAAAGTACAACAATTTTCAAAGTGGCTGGTGAGGTTGATAAAATTTCTGCCGCCTTGTCCAAAGCTCGGTCAAGCCTTCTTGGAGTTCCAAGCAACACTGCGTTGTCAATCCTTTGGTTAAAATTAGAATCAGTAAATTCGGCTATCGTTTGAGGGTTTGTAGCATAGATTACGGCTGTTGCTCTTGGTCCTGATGGAGATATATTAAAATGATAACTCATTGACTTGACAAACTGCTTCTCAAGCTTATAGTCAACACTGCTAACTCCACGAGAGGCATCCATCAGAAAAACGACATCGGTTTGACTGCTGAGTGGGCCAGATGGATCTACAATTTAAAGGATTTAGATAGTAGGTCAAAATACAGCAGGTATTATCTCTGCATTGAAATAAAACATCAAAACCAGATGCGCACCAAACGTTGCGAACTCCTACATAGGCCACGGCATATCGGCGAGCGCGATGTATCCTGGTGGTCATATCGATGCGATCATTTGGCAGATTGTTTGCAGTGTTTTGCTGGGTACAGAAGCTTACTGATTCTCTGAATGTACGTTAATACTATGAAAACATGGAAAACGTTGAGGGGAAAAGGCGACTTTGCTGAAAAATGTAACATTTGCTGCATTTTCAATCTCTGCTTATTCTGTTTTTTATAATAATAGTGACAATGGCAATGATAATGGCAGTGGCAATGGCAATGGCAACGGCAATGGCAATGGAAATAACAATGGTATTAGCAATGGCAACAGCAATGGCAACAGCAATGGCAATAGCAATAACAATAACATAGCAACGGCAACGGCAATGGAAATTGCAATGACAATGGCAATAGCACTGACAATGGCAATGGCAATAGCAATGACAATAGCAACGGCAATGGCAATGGAAATAGCAATGACAATGGCAACAGCAATAGAAATAGCAATAACAATGGTAATAGCAATGACAATCACACTGGCAATGACAACGATAACGGCAATGGCAATGGCAATGGAAATAGTAATGGAAATAGCAATAGCAATAGTAATAACAATGACAAAGACAATAATATCATTGTATCGGCTGTTTCCTTTATTTTCAAACTCCATCATGTTTTAAATTCATGCCGCATTAATCCTTTATTAAAATATGCATTGAATAAAATTCCGCCATTTCACTGTTAAATTTTTGTAAACGTTGTTTCCATGCCATATTTTCTTGTCGCAATCAGTAAGTTTTAGTATTTGTCATTATAAAAGTTAAGCTTATTTCCTACCCCGTGCGCTCTTGAGACTAAGTTCAAACAAACTTCCATTCCATCCAAGGAAACTTACATGTACCCGTTTTCCAAATAAGGAAACTTATCTATCTCAGAAAAAGAAAGAGTAAGTCAGTCGGCGGCAAATACGAACGTTTGAACGTTGCACATGCTCAGTTTTAAAATATTGTCGCGTCGTAATAAACTTGGTGTGTTGATTGGCCAAAAATGAGATAACGCCCACGTATTTCCTATTTTGATTTTTTGTTTGAGTTTAAACTGACTTATTGATCAAAACTTACTGGATAAGAAGAACTACAAATGTTTGCCCAAATTTGTTCAGACGTATATTGCGTCCTCCAAACGCGTATCAAAATACGGTTTGCCAAACCTTAAACGTGACAGTAGGGTAGAATCCCACTGTCGCTCACGATCGAATTTTATAAGAACCCAAACCCGTATTGAAAGGCAACTGATGAGTCTTCGAGATAGACGAAATCCGGATCTTGCCACCGTGCGTTAAACGCAACAACAAACAAAATATGGCAACCAAAAGTCCAGAGCCGTTCAGCTGTTTAAGAAAAACAAGCGAAA